>JAQQAE010003710.1:0-19786 GCA_029823295.1 Pseudamia nigra | reverse complement strand
CAGAACAGACTGGTAAGAACTGATTATGCCATAGAACGATGAGAATCATTCTGTGAACACAGCTGACTAACTATACGCTACATCATTAGTGATATTTTCATAACAAAGCATTATTAACCCTTCACCTTCTAAAAGGTAATGATTAAATGGTTGTCGGCTGCTGCTAATCTATAAAATTATTTATCTTTTTAACATTACGGTATGTATTCTAGTCTACAATGAGGTGCTCACACACATATTCTAGTCTTATTCATTTGGATGCAACATTGAAACTTATTACTATATTTTACTTTTGACAGTTAGGGAATATTCAGTTTTGGTGCAGTAGGTTCTGGCTTCTAAATGCTTGAGCTAATTCCCAGAAAGTCTCAGAGAAGCATTCATGGAGCCAGTGCTGAAAGGCTGGCTTTTCGCCCAAGGCCTGGACAATAGGCTGTTTCACTAGATTTTTTTTTCCAGCATATACAAATGGCAGAAAACTTACCCACTGCCTCAGACAGCCCATAGACTCGCTGGCCATAAGCATCTGTTTTGTCCCAGATGAAGGTGTAGGACAGATTTGGTTGCGCTGGGAACCATTTCTGGAAGAGTCTCCCGACGACAGCCACCATCAAGTGAACCTGAAAAAACAAAACCAGTCACAGAGGTCAGGGCCTGTATCCATAAAGACTGCAAGTGCAAAGGTTTATTCACTTTTTGAATTTCAGGTTAAAGTTAAGAGTAGATCCTAGTAAAGACAGATGTCATAAAGTGATTCATAAAGCATGTTAGCCCTTAAAGAGTTCCTAAGGTGCAAACTGTCAGGAGTAGTGAGGAGGACTTGAAGATGATGAAGAGTTTCTGACAAAAACATGGAGGAAAAACTAAGAGGATGAATGATTACAGTAAATGAAAACTATGACTAAGACAAAGGCTTAATATAAAATAATAATAGTAAAAAATGAATGATTTTATTACATGAAATTTGAAAAGCCAAAAGAAACTACAATAGTTTTCATGTTTTTCAACAAACATGAAAACAACAATGAATGTCATCAGTTTGGTGTTTGTTTTTCTTCAATGTTAATGGTTCAGGCTGAACAAGAATAAAATGGCTTTGCACACTATGGATCTTTAATAAACATAGCTGTATGGCTCAATACTGCCATTAATTACTTTCCTCCTATATTTTCAGACTCTACAAATCAATGTTTTAACTTCATTGCATTAGTGCATTTCTAAAATTACAAGCTAAACAGAAGTCATCCTCCAAGTTCAAAGACTAAAAAAAAAACAAAAAAAACAGATTAATAAAGATTTCAAAACTGCAAGTATATCTGTGTTTTCAAACATTTTACAGCTACTTAAAGTGTGGTTTATTATAGATTCAACAGATGCCTCAGACAGTGTCATGCATTTCTTAAATGTCTTTGATTAGTCCGGATGATTCTCTGTTCATTCTCTCCCCATTTTCACTTGAAAGCCTTTCTTTGGACAGATGTCATCAACCAATCACAGCTTTCCAAATCATGTGTAATACATATGAACAGGATTGACCCCGACTCCTCACTGAGATAAAAGTTTTAGTTTAGTCCTTGCTCAGAGTCACTCTAAGACCTCAAATCACTCTGAAGATGAAACTCCTTGATAGAAGGTTTTAGCCTAAGTGAGGAGGGCTCTGAGAGGACTCTAGGAGTGCTTAAGGATACGAGCAATATCTGCCATCACTGGGTGTTTATCAGAGTAAAACTGATCAGGATTGTGTCTCACCTTCATCAGGTTGAAAGGTATTGAGGACTGAGTCATGGTAACTTTGAGAACAGGTTTGTATCCAGCTGCTCTGGAGCTCAGGTACACCAGGTTTAGGTCACTGCCTGGTATGGAGGTATCTTCTTGTAAAACCTACAGAGGGGAAAATACAGACCACAGATGAGTCAGAGTGATACATTTCAGCACTTTGACACTGTAGCCACATGAGGCAGCAAATGTATGGGCAAGTCACAGCTAACTGGTAGTTTTGTATGACCCCATATATGGGAAAGTTTGCAGAGAGAACAGAAAAAACAAGCAGGAAAATGTCCAGGCCTATAGAAACTGAGACATTTCACACCATAATGACTCAGTGACAGTGCATATCACCTACCATACTGTGTGTTCAATGTGTCCATGTGGGAACAAAGGGATGTCTGTACATGTTAGGATGATCTGTACATTTTTGCATCCAGCCTTGTCTTAACAGTGTACAAATTGTCATCTCCTTGGCCAAACATGTGACAAAGCTTGGATTTTTTCTTGGAATTTTTACAGTGTTGATTGATACTTCCAGCTTTAAACAATAGGAAGGTACCCTTGCCCTGAAGAGACCCCATCTGAAAGCAATTTTGGTGTGAATAGCAGGGAATTACACATTATCTCAATTACCCGTCTCAGAAACAGGGATTTTGTATGAAACAGTGAAACTGATAGCTGGTCCATTTGTCTGTCTCAAACTGCTACAGCATTATGTAAGCTTCAAATAAACACTAGAACTCTGTTTTGCCTTTAATTTGGACTGTGAATTTTGGCTACATCACATTTTTGGAAGCATGTTTCATCTAGTAACATGAGGAATGAGCAGTAGAGCCTAGTTTAGTGCAGCAGAGTCGAACACACTTTGCATTTTACCACCCACTTATCATTTAATATGAGTGAAATATATTGCATTACACAGTAAAGTAAACAATAACAAAAAATCCTGGGGGCAGTGATCAGAAGAAACTAGTGTGTAAACAGATATTGAAGAAAAAATATACACTCAAATGTCTGCTTACACCTACATTATGAATTAACATACTGTCCGAAAGGTTTAGACTATAGATTATAATAATCATGAACATGCACTTCTTAATCACAACAGAACTAAAATACACATAAACAAACATCTCACTTTAGCTGCTGTGAGGAGTCCCCACACTGACTTTAGCATAAAGTTTATTCTATTTTGTGCATGTGTATGGTCAGTATGAACTTGTTAACAAGATAAGACTTCAAATCCAAGGTAGCCTAAAGCTTTTGCACAGTCCTGTATGCATTCATAAGAAGACTGTTAAATTTTCAAATAATACATTGTTGAGTGGAAAGCACATACATTACAAGACACTACATAGAAAAATGAAGAGTAGTAGTCTTGTACACCTCTGACAAATGGTGCAAGATGTCACAAAATGTCTGCAACAGCTGTTTTGTACCTGTTAAAATGCACTCTCTTGGTGTACTGTAGCACATAAATATGTTATGATCTTGTCGTGTCATGGCCATGGTGACCTACACGTTTTCTAGTGCTTTAAAGTACACCCTGGCAACACTTGAAACAAGAAGGTTTTCCTCTTTAAAGGAATGTCTGTAAACCCAGAGGTTCTTACATTTATTCATTTCCTCTTTGAAGGTGTGCTAAAACACACATTTTAGTGGGTACACTTAGAGGTGAAGGGTAAGCAGAAGGACTGTTTTAATTTAAAGCACGACACATGGAGACACTTGGAGCGTACCGAAACCCCCTTGACCTCCTCATACCTGTGGTGAGATATCGTCTTTTGGTTTCAAAGGTGCTACTCTGCCCACTGGACACTGTCAAGTGACAGATCATGCTCTCTGCTCTTTGATGTGAGATAAAGCAACCCGCACAAGGGCATAAAGGCTCATATGCATGAATGTGTTTATGAGTGTATGCATATGATCGCTGTAGTTAAATGGATGTACAGTGTATTTGTGTTCTGCATACTGCATGTCCTTGTGTTGACCTGAGTGAAGTGAGGCAGACTAAATCACCGCTCCGTAGGCAGCCACATGAAGCACAGGACACGTAATATGTCTCAACATCACCAGTGGTGTGAGAGAAGTGAATGCTAAGAGCAGCATGAGGGCAGCAGCATGGCAGCACAAGCTCATTTATCGCAAAATTGATATTTTCTCAGGTCTCCGATCTCCTATGGGATAGTCACATTCAGATCAGGGACCACAACAGCGAGCCAGAGCAGAAAAATATATGGGTGTTCTACCTGTGCAACTTAAATATATAGTAGGCTTCCCATATTAGACCATGATTGATTTGTTTTCTTTCTTTCATTAAAGCTTCTGAATCTAAATCTTTATATACTATGCTATATAATTACAAAGGATGACACTAAAATTATGATTCTTTTAATTCTAGTACTCTACATAATAATTCTTGTCACCTACAGCATTAAGAAACTGCTCTCACTTAAAGACTAATTCTGATTAATTCTGACCCAGGTGACGTACAGTAGTTAATTAGAGGCCAACGTACCACTTCCACGAAAAGTCTTTGAAAAAACTGTCGCAAAGCAACTTCAACAGCATTTACACAAAAATAATCTGTTTGAAGAATTTCAGTCAAGGTTTAGAAAACACCACAGCATTGAAACAACACTGGTGAACGTTATTAATGATCTTCTCTTAGCCTCAGATAGTGGACTGGTTTCAGTTCTTGTACTTTTGGATTTCAGTGCTGCTTTCGACACTATTGATCACAACATTTTCTTACAGATTAGAACACTCTATTGGGATTAAAGGTACTGCACTAAACTGGTTTCAGTCATACTTCACAAAAAGATTTCAATTTGTACAAATTAATGACCAATCTAAAGTTAATTACGGCGTTCCACAAGGCCCAGTACTAGGACCATTTAGGATCTAGTACTAAGACCTAGGACTTTTTACACTATACATGCTTCCTTTAGGTGATATCATAAGAAAATGGTTTAGATCTTCATTGTTATGCTGATGACACACAGCTGTATCTCTCCATGCAACTGGATGAATGAAAAACTACTTCAACAAAATTCCATGCTTGTCTAAAAGACAATAAGGCCTGGATGACTTCTAACTTTCTCCTGCTGAACGAAATTAAATCCGAAGTTATTATAATAGGCCCAGTACAACGAGTACACTCCCTAAAAACTTCCTTAATATAGACAACATTTCAGTAGATCCCAGTGCAGTTGTGAGGAACTTGGGGGTGATCGTGGATCAGGACTTGTCCTTCAGTTCTCATATAAAACAAATGTCCAGAACTGCCTTCTTTCATCTTGATATTGTTAGAAAATTAGGAATATCCTGTCCCAATTGGATGCAGAAAAATCAATCTATGCATTTGCTACATGTAGGCTGGAATATGGTAACTCACTACTGGCACGATGTACACATAAATAAAAATTGAAAAAATTCTCCAGCTGATCCAAAATGATGCAGCACGAGTTTTAACTGGGGTCAAAAGGAGACATCATAATTCTCCAATACTAGCTTCTCTTCATTGGCTACCTGTAAAATTAAAAAATTAATTTAAAATCCTCCTCTTAACTTACAAAGCCCAAAACAATAGGGCTCCATCCTATATCAAAAAACTTATTGTTCTCTATAAACACAATCAGAACTCTCCGCTCTCAGAGTACAGGTCTACTTGTGGTTCCTAGAATCTCTAAAACGAGACTGGGAGGCAGAGCCTTCAGTTACCAAGCTCCTCTCCTGTGGTGCTGGGATGCAGACACACTCTGTACCTTTAAAACTAGGCTCAAGACTTTCCTTTTTGACAAGGCATATAGTTAAGTGTAGGTCAGGCAAAGCCTTAATCATCCCTTAGCTCTGCTGCATAGTCCTAGGCTGCTGGGGGACAGTGATGCACTGAGCTTTGCTCTCGCTACCTCTTTATTTATCTCTTTCTTTAACTCTTCCCTTACCTCTCTCTCTAAATTTCTTCCCTTCCTCTCATTCTCTCTCTCTCCAACCATCCCCCTCTCATCTTTCCTCTCTCCCTCTACATGTTCCTTTTCTCACTCCATCTCTCACCTTCTCTCTAGTCGCCCCTTTTTCTGTCCCTCTCTACCCCCCCTTTCTTAATTTTTATTTTTACAATACTGTGATACTAACTTGCATCTTCCCTATAGTTTTGTGCTTCTTCCCTCTGCCCTAGGTGTGTAGTTCTCTTGATGTCCTTGCTGTGTGTTTGCTGACTGTGGACCAGTCCAGTGTCTGTGTTGTTTGTTGTTCTGTCTCTACTCTTTTCTTTTGTCTCTCCTCTGTCCACTAACCCCAACCAGTCGGGGCAGATGGCCGCCTACCCCGAGCCGCTGGTTTTGCTCGAGGTTTTTCTCTTTCGTTAAAGGAAGTTTTTCCTCCCCTATCGCCTTTAGCTTGCTCTTGGTGGTTCTGTTGGGTTTACTCTCTGTATAGTCATGAGATCTCGACCTTGAATTGTGAGGCGCCTAGAGACAATCGTTGATTATGATTGGTGCTATACAAATAAAATTTAACTGAATTGAAGTCTGGGCTTCCCTGCTGCTGTCCCCGCGACCCGACCCTACAGAGAAGCAGTAGAAGATGGATGGATGAATTGAATTTAAGACAAACTAACAACATTTGAATTTTTGGCCTTATTTAATTAAAGGATGATTCTGAACATGAACTGTCCAATTGCTGACATTTAATTTTCTGACAACTGATCTTGTCAGATCTTACTCACTTTCTCTGCATAAACGCCATTAATAAATGGTTTCTTTTCGATTTCATCTCTGCATTTCATTTTCCATCATACTGAGGCCTTTATAATAACTGAATTGATTCACCTTTCATTGTGTACTTAATAGGAATGGTTATGGGCCAGTGTTCTGATTTTATGTTGTGCTTCTAGTCATTTTATCCTGGTTTCTGTGCTCTGGAGAAGTTCCCCCACAGAAATCATGTAAACACCTGCTTTTGGTTCCTTTGTTGGTGTAGAACAAAGTGCACAAACTTGACCAGAAACTTCGATACAAATTAAATCATGTAAACTGGGATACTGTGATGTTTCTTCATTCAGAGCTCTACAGACACTACAGATGTACTGATGTTGGCACATCCAGACTGACTACATCTGTCCATGGGAGTACACATATATCAAAAGAACCATATGCACAAACAGCTTTAAAATCAGACGGAACATACACACACATACACACTACATATATTTATATTGCATATAAAATTCTGAGTAAGCAATTAATTGCAAACAACCATTAAACTGAAATAGGCTGTTTGTCAGCTGATCTAAAGTTATGGAGAATATATATGTGTATATATATACACACACACACACACACACCCCCCCACACACACACACACACACACGCACATGTGGGTTCTCTCCAGGTACTCCTGGTTCCTCCCACAGCCAAAAATATGCACTAGGTTCTAAATTGTGCATATGCATGAATGTGAGTGTGAATGGTTGTCTGTCTCTATATGTGATGAACTGCGATGAATTCACAACTCAAAAGGGGTAGAAAATGAATGGATGCATATATACACTCCTGATCATAATTTTAAGACCACTTCAAAAATTGCAAAAATGTACATTTTGCACTGTTGGATCTTAACAAGGTTCTAAGTAGTGCTTCAAAATGCAAAAAGAAAAAATGGGAGTCAGACAAGAAAAAATTTTGAGTAAGCAATCTATTGCAAACAACCATTAAACTGAAATATGGTGTTCATCAGCTGATCAAAAGTTTAAGATCACAGCCTTTAAAAGCCCAAATCTTCGCAAAAATGTAAATTCAGTGTCATTTCGTGTCAGGTGTCCACACTGTCATGACCTCCTAATGGCAAAGGCAAAAAAGCTTTCTCTCTTTGAACGCAGTCAAGGCCTCTCGCAGCGTGCCATTGCTGCTGAGGTTGGATGCAGTAAGATGGTCATTTTAAACCTCTTAAAAGATCCTGATGGTTATGGGGAAAAAAAAGTCAAGTGGTCGACCCAAAAAATTTCACCATGCATGTTTCGATCCACTGAGAGATAAACACCCACAGCAGAAAACCATTGGAATAATCATATGACAGTAATGCAAGTTAAACTTTTGTTGTTATTGCTGTTTTCATCATGTTCTCCACCAGCCAGACCCTCAGTGCCTAAAAATATGATGACAGAGAAATGGAAGATCTTGGAAAGTTAAATTCTGTGGCTTCTTGATGTATTAAAAGTTCAAATAACATCAGTTGACACACAACTGTTTTTTTGTTTTGTTTATACTGCTTCATACTGAAGTCATTTTTTTCTTTGGTTTTAATTTATTTGCAAATATTGTCATCAATGGGGCCAGGCTTCAAGGTGTGAGGACCACGGCTCGTGGGTGAGCTGGGTCTAAAGAGCAGGTTACTGACAGTGTAAAATGGTCAACTTTATCACACATTTCTGTAATAAAGTCCTTTGAAGCTCTTTTCAGCGTGCCACTATCGCAACTGCATTCCAAATTTCTGACAAGGAATTTAAAAAAAATCAATAAACACAAGCTCAGGAATAACAATTTGGTTGGTGTGCTGTCAGACACACTTTTCAAAGTCTGTCATGGCAGACCAAAAAGAAAAAAAACAGCGCTATAATCTTACTAATGGACAATAATTTAGAAACAGACCACCAGAATACTAATCAAAAGCTTCAAATAATATTAAACAAGATGGTTCAAATAAAATTAGTAGTATTTAGAGAGAATTCATTTTGAGATAAGCCGTGTTGGCATCAGCACCTATGGGTGACGTTACATTTTAAGATACATCTGCATTGACTTCACTTTTGACTCCATGTCCTTACCCACTGGTTCCTTTTTATATATTTATCAACATGCATCTGCAGTTCAGTTGTTTTTAAAAGTGGTGTTTTGCTGCAACTGTGGAAGAAAATGGTAACTTCAGACAACACAGAATTATAGTAATTCCATGACCTACTGCTCCAGCTGCATGAATCCTGCTGTCTCTGCTGCAGCAAGGATGTAAAACACATTAGACATTTTGTCACATTGGGAGAAGTGTAAAAGTAGTTTTGTTTCATTATTAAAGACAAATTATACCATGGCAGGCTACCACAGTCTCGGAAAATGTGGGCATGGTGTTTATTTCATCCCCCCGACCAGATGTGTTTCAGGTTTCTTCTTACTGTAGTCTAAATATTGCGATAAAATATCCATCCTAAATGATGGAAAATTGCAGACGCCTAGAGAAAAACCTAGAGACAACTTATTAAACTTAATGTAGATTGGCTGTAAGGAGTCTAAATTTTGTATAATTTGAGAATAATTGATTCAACCTCAAAGGATTGCCATATAATATTTTGGTAAGATCCAAGTGGCAACTTCTGAGTCCACTGAGAAACATCCAACTTAATCACACTCCACCTCTCGGTCCATTTTTGGTTCAGAGTCCTTGATTGAGCTTATAGAGCTTTACACAGACTATACTGTATATTAGTGACAGAGTAAAAGTGACGTCACTCATTGATTTCTGAACTGCTGTTTTGAGGAGAAATGAAAGTGGAGCTGCGGGAGCATACTGTGCCAGCAGTCTTATGGGTAAGATGGTGCTAAACACTAGCTTACTGGCTCAGTAAACATTCATCAAGCATTGCCCTCATCAAGTCACATCACGTTGCTGTTAGTGCAAGCATCTGTCAGGAAAAAATATGCTCCATTAATTTAATAAAAGCTACAAATGTCCAACTTGGCCTGTCAATCAAAACTCACTGAGGCAGAGATTTTCCAGACTATTTGATGTAATATTTTAACAATGGAGCAAACACGTAAAGATGGACTTCCAGATCAGTTATCAGAGGATCCAAATGAAATGTTTGAGACCATTTATGATATGTGACAAAAATGTAGAGTATTCACTTAGTAATTTTACAGAAGTTAAACAGGTCTTCAGAAAGCTATGGATGACATCACAGAGGACTGGTCTTTAATTGAGACTATGGTCACATTACACCATGAAACATTATTGTGTCAAATGGTAAAGGGACAGCATTTACATTTTTTTTCTAACTGGACAAAAAAAGAGCTCCACTGTGAAGTTGACTGTTACATTCACCCATTCACATGCACATGCAAAGCTGCCAAAACAAGGTGTTAATCTGACACCAGGAATAATTTAGGGTTCAGTGTTTTACCCAAGGACACTTTTGGACATGAAAAGGCAAAGGACATGGAGGAGGAAAAGAGGAGGACCTGAGAAGGGCAGGATAGATGAAAAACATCTCCTCAGGGAATGATACATCCGGACTGTTCTGGTGTTATATTTTTCAACTGCACTATTGCCTTTTCATTAGCCAGGCATTTAGCGTTCATTACAGATCCATTACATCCCCTTTAAGACTGCCCTTTCCACTGCCCTCCTCTCTAATGGACTCAGCACCACCAAAAGCTAAGTAGCGGCTTTCCATTCGCTTGCTTTTGATCTGCACTCAGACACACACACACACACACAAGTACAAACGTCACGCAAGCTTTCCTCCATGCCCACTCGCTCTCACTTTATCGCAGATAGACAGGCGCACACGTACACGCTTGTCAAATAAAAAATAATTACGGAGCGCTGGTTCAGGTTTGTAAAAATATAAAAAACACACATGGCGTTCTGTCATCTGTTTCATTTCCTCTGTGGACTGTTTAACACAACGTGACGATAAAGAAACCACACACACACACACACCCACACACACACACACACACATTCGGTCATTAGACTTTCTTTCTCCCTCTATTACACAATACAGATACACACACACCACACAAAGATAACACAGTGTAATGCGTATGCAATTACAGCATTCCTGCATGATGAGCCTCAGCTGCCGCCAAAAGAAACATGCTATTAGGCTTATAGGCAATTAGAGGCAGGACACAGGGTGGGGTTTGGTGTGTGTGTTTCCTATAACTTGAACCACTCAAAGCCAAAATTCTTCAGCTGTGGTCAGTCTTTGTGTGTATGTGTTATTATAAGTGGGTTTCTCTCCATCTTCTTCCATAACCAAGCCTGTTAAACATGTGAGTGTTTAGGAGTTTCTCCATCGGTTACACTTAGAGGTTTTTGTCTCCTATCAGGGCCGTTGTCAGTGATAATGCTACTGTAAGAGGGACAATTTTCTTACGTTCGTGATTTTCCACTCAAAACACTTTTGCAAGACTTTGTCAGCGCTGAAAGAGCAGAGACCTCTTTCTGTTTCATGCGACAAAGAAAAAGTCATTTCCAACATGAACAAAGATCAGATTCTGACACAAAACTTGTAAACACGGACTAATGCAATTTTTCATCTGCAATTCTGTGAAAAAAAATTGTCAGGAACAATGTCAGTTCATGTGCATGGGACATAATATGATTGAATAATATGATTATTTATAATGCTATGTTGCAAAGCACTAACATTCAACAGCCTTGTGTTTCACAGAATGTATAAAAACCTCAACAGACGTGAAACATGAATTTTCACAGCCTCGGTCCTTTTATCAAAAAAAACATCAGCTGAGCTGAACTCAGATTTCTTGTTTTATACTTTGGATGCACAGATATATTGGCTGACAAGAGTAATTGGCATGTAAGATATTTTAAATGTATCTGTTGTATTTTATCAAAGGCCCTTTCATAAATGTGTATGATTGAATTTGTGCTCAGACAAAAATGTAAAAATATATTTCATGTGATAGATCATTTTTACACTTCGTTTATAGTAAAATGCCTACATGGTTCTTGCATGAATAAATTAGTTCATTTTATTGCATTTATGTAACTCATGCTTTCCATGGCACAAAAAGGAAACAGGGTATTTAACAAAAATTTTAAAATGATCAAAATAAACACACATTGCATTGACATCAGACTGGAATTTCACAATCAGTGTGTCCTTATTAATATATGAAGATCATACTGTAGCTGTAATCAAATCAGAATGGAGATGAATTTATAACTAATTAAACAAAATATGGTTGTCAAAAGCTGTAGTTAGCAACAGATTTCACAGTTTATTCATTGCTGCATTTACTTATTTAATTCAAAATGGCTTTAATGTCATATTATTTTTCATTTCTGGTTTTATACAATGTTTCTATTGGTTCGTAAGTAATTAAATTATTGCTTATAATAGAATGTATATACATAAAACTTTGTGAAAAAGACTTGTCTCTGTAGTGGCAAAAGTAACATCTGTTAATGTGTCATTAATTTAAAGAATTAAGGTTAAAACACAGTGAGTGTGTTTTTAAGTACTAGCTGTATAAAGTACTTCTTAGTGTGTCCTGTAGAGGAACACCAAACCATGAGTAATTTATGAAGCAGACTGCAATAACTTGTGCACTTCGTAAAAATGGCTTCTGTCTTGTACCTGTGTTTCAGGAATGATGGGCCCATCTTCAGATGACCTTCGGTAAAATGTTGACAGAGGAGAAGCAACAATGACCGGGTTGGGTCTGATGAAGCCACTCAGATCACAGCTGGGGATATCATTCTCCTCCTGAAAGAAACACAGGGAAACAATTTAACAGTGTCTTTTTATTCACTTCTGAGTCCTTCGTGAATTAACATAAAACTAGTTATTGGTCAGACGCCACCCACCTTCTTCATTACCAGTGTGTCCATGACATAAAAGACATTCCATGGCACCCACACCGTCCTGTACTGGGTGAGGAACGGAGCACGCTCAAAACTCAGCGTCAGGGAGGCTCCGCCATTGGCCAGGAGGTCAAACCTGCAAATAAGGAAAAACCGTGTCTAAGTTTGGAAACACTGATCACATTTTAATTAATACTGAATTCAGCCATCTTAGTCCACAAGAAAGAGTTTGGAACAGGCTGTTCCAAACTCTTTCTCTTTCTTAGAAGAGGAAGAGGACAGAAAAAGTTTTTTTTTTTTTTAAATTAAACTTCACTGATTGACATCTCTTTCCCCTAACCTATTAAAGTGTGTTACGGGGTATTTGCCCTTGTGAGCTGTAAAGCAGACTAGCCATTAAACGCTGCAGCAATGAAACTGGGTTTATCTCATTTAAATTCTGTTTTGTGAGGCTGTGAATTTACATGTGAAGTCTGTGTGAATATCATTACATATCCATATGCTTTAAGGTGTGTGTAAGTTTATATGCCTCTCACTCTTGTGTGCGTGGGTGAGTGCAGATGCAGTGATTGATTGCATCCTCACGAATTCAATGCATTTTAAAAGAGTCTTCTAGGTTCCCTCCTTCACACATTCACACCTCTTCAACTGATGTGCTTGAGATTGAAAACTGAATCTGGAGTGGAAGCAGGGTTGAGGGGGACAAAGCAAAGTGCCCTTCCTTTGTTTTGCTGAGCTGGCTTTTTTAGCAAGAGGTTCAGGTGTTTTGTACAGTTTGTTAAGTACTAGACATAGTTTATTATGTAAGTATTGTTTATCTACTGTATCCAACTATTCTTTTCATAAACTAATATTCAAGTGGACTGATAGTTGGATTGGTTCAGAATCTCCAAACTCACCTCAATGCCCATCGCTGCCTGCATGTTTTATTCAAGAAGGAACATGAATATGAAAGAAACAATGCCAAGTGTATGATGATGGCTTCCATGTGTTTGAAAATGTCTCAGCAAATACTCCAGGTTATTAATCTTTCAGTAAAAAAGTATTTTTGCTAGTAGAAAACACTCACACACTCAAAAGGAACACTGTGAGAAGCCAATAAAACAATGTTTTCAATGTTTTTAGTCTCAGAGTTGAGAGCAGGCCTGTCACAATTATTACATACTGTAATCTACACATTGTAATTAATTATTGAGACTGTTTTATATAATCAGAATAAAGAACGTAACAAAAATAACACATCTTGTCATGATTTCCACATCATTTTCCATCATTAAACTGACACACTTAATAACATCATCTTGTTGCTTTTCATGTACACTTTTGTTCATTTCTTTTATTTAAAAAGGCAACCAGACATAACATTTATTTGACATATTTCAAAATTATACGCAAAGAATTCTTCATAACATCCATACGCATACTTAAACTGTCATTAGGCTATACTACTGTTTACTACTGTGTTATGACAATTAATCAATTCAAGTACTCGTCATGTGATATCTGTGTGATGGTGCATATAATAAAACTACCATTTGGGCCAGAAGTACACCTTGTCTCTTGATTCTAAACTGAATGAGTCAGGACATCTTGGTGGTCAGAAGGAAAAGGTGCAGCTTCTAGACATTTCTGTAACTTTCCAAAACTGATAATAAGCAGATAATCTATTCTACATTTTATTCTGTTCTCTTTTCTCAACTCTATAATTTTAGGCCCATCAGAGGTCAGGCGCATTAAATGTGAGAACAGCCTGACCCTCACTGCATTTTGTTGTATCTCATTATATTCAGAATTTGGAGTCATACATTTTGAATGCTTTCCATGCATTTTTTTTCATTTATTATCGGCCACTTACTATCAATTCAGGTATACAGAGATATCTACAGGGAAACTGTCAGAAATCGACAATATTAAATACAGCAAATTTCTGCTGTGACTCCAACAAGATTTTCCACTATAGGCAGATTTTCTGCTGTAGATACTGTCAGGTGAAGCAGTTAATATTGCAACCACTTGCTCATATTTTCTTTTTGTCCTTGACAACAGGGGTAGTGCCCAATGATTTAAAAGTTGCTAAAATTATTTCAGTGTTTAAAGCTTGTGACCCAGAAGCGTTCAATATTTATAGACCAATATCAATCTTGCCCTGTTTTTCAAAGATACTCAAAAAACTTTTATACAAAAGGATGATCTTTCATCTGGATTCAAATGCAATCCTCTACAAACATCAGGACGGGTTCAGAAGAAATCATTCCACTTATATGGCTCTGCTTCATCTCACTGGCAAAAATTAGGTCTGCACTTGATAAACATTGGTTTAGTTGTGGTATTTTCTTAAATTTTTCATTTCATTTTACTTGATTAGTTGTATAAATATGGTTTTCACAATATTGCACACAAATGGTTAAAAAGTTATCTTAACAACAGAAGCCAATTTTTTGTGTTAATGGTTGCTATTCAAGCAAAGCCAGGTTACAGTGTGAGACTCCACAGGGGTCCATTCTGGGCCCATTATATTTTCTGATTGATATCTATGACAAACGTCAAACGTGTCAAATATTCTTTCTATAATTATGTTTGCTGATGACATTACTCTAGTTCTCTCCCTTTCAATTTTCTCTTTATTGGTGCACAATGATAATGTTGGTTTAAGTGCCGATGTGAAATGGTTTAAATTCAACATATTGTCTTTGAATATTGAAAAAATCTAACTTTCGTTTTTCGTTTGGAAAAATCCTACCCTGAGGACCTGTCAAAAAAGGAACATCTGTTAAGAAATAAGGGCTAAGAGTCAGTTATTTTAGGATAGAAGATGCAGGGTCAAGAAAAAGGACTGGTGGTGGGTATAGAGTCAGTAGCCCTATTAGTGCTACTGCAACTACCATACAAATCCATATTATAGCAAGAAATACACAGTTAAGAAATGAAGGCCAGTGAATCTAAAAAATCTCAATAACTTTAAATGTGTCCCCAAGTGCAGTCGTCAAAATCATTACACACTATGATGAAATTGTCTCTTAGGACCATTCGAGGAAAGGAAGACCCAAGGCTACCTCTGCTGCAGAGGAGACAATTAGTAGAATTAATGGACTCAGAAAATTTCCAGCACCTCAGACAGTGTTTGATGGTTTTGGTAACTGCACTTGGGGACACATTCAATATTCATAAGTTTTTTAGACTGAGGCCACTTTTCCACCAAATGAACCGTGGTTCGTGAATCGGTGCCGGTCAGGTTTCCTGGAACCTTGGTGCCATATAGTGAACCAGCCCGCATTTACAGCAGTTTTGAGATTAATTATTCTAATAACTGCTACTTCATCAGCAGGGGTGGTCCTGCACGTTTATGGTGGATGTAAACACTCTTCCCTTGTGGCTATAAAAATGACCCTGATGGCAGATTGCGTGACATATCCAAAAACATGCTTGGATCTTATTCTAACAACAAGAAGGTGAAGAATAATGCTGCTTGACAGATGACTGATATGTTGACAGCATTGCAGCGGGTTGTGTGGATTCCTCCATGCTGCTCTGTTTACACGCCCTGCGTAGGCATGTACGTACACACCCGGTCATGTTGTTATAGTCCACACGTTGGGAACCTACTATTCTCTGGTTCGAGCTGGGAACCAAGGTTCCAGGTTCTGAACCAAGTTTTTTTTTGTGTAAACTCCCGGAAATAGGTTCACAAACCAGAACCGTGCCGGTTCCCTGTCCTTGTAAAAAGAATCTGAGAGACCTTCACTTCCAAACGTAACAGTGGACTGTCTTTTCACTTTACTTAACTGAGGGTTTCTTGCCATAATATGGATTTGGACAGTAGTTGTAGTTGCACTAAAGATGCCAGCTGTCATCAAACCTTAAAATTGATACTTTGGATCTGTTCTTTCACGGTCTGAATGTCTTCAGTTCTAATGTACAGTAAGATATTAGTATATGTACGCACATGCCATCCTTGCGTGTGACAGTGTGTCCATGTTCAGGATAGTGGACAAAAGTCACGTTGACTCCGATTAGAGGCGTTCCATCGGCTGTTAACACCTGACCCCGGATTATTGACACCAAGCTGAAGAAAGAGAAAGAAAAAAAGACAAAGAGGTTATCATTAATAAAAGGTCACTTACATTTAAAAAATTATCAAGAGCAAATTGAGCCATTGAATGTAGTGAACACCTCGTGGAGTCTTCGACCTCTGTCCCTGTTGAGTAAAACTAATGCCAGAGGATCTTTTGGACCAAGCCTGCTACTCTTAAAACACACCACATTTGCATAGTGCTACAGCTTTTCTTATCACTGCCATTACTCTTTGTGAGGGGAATTACCAGAGTGCACTGGAGCATCACATGAAATAACAACTGTTGGTATCTGCTGAGCTGAGGGAGCACTGTAATGGGACACCGATGTTTCTACAGAGCTCAAAGCAGCACTGTGCAATCCTGATCACTCATTTACATATTTGATTTGCATATTTGTGCACCCCAACCACATTCAGGTGAAGTCAAGTAGGAAATCACTTGTAGTGTTGGGATCAGGCAGAGCATTGTATCTTTAAATCTACGCCTTTGTTCAAAAGGAAAAAAAGTCTCCCAAAAGAGTATTCATAGTATCCGGAGCCCTCAAGCACTACAGTAATGAAAGCTGAGACTAATAAAATTGTATCAGTCAGATTTTATACTATGTTTTACAGTCTATTTAGTAAAAGGGAACAAAACTGCACGAGAATTCATTGTGCTTTTGGACATTACTTTTCAGCATCATAATAATAATATCATAACTGTTCCATAAAATAAGAACTAGCTATATTGTGCGTTGACAGAATTAAACTCAATATAAAATGAGCCTTTGCTCAAACACTGCCACTTCTTGCACAACAGTAATTTCAGCATATTCTTGCCCTGAATATGGCTGTTGTTTGTGTCTGTGTTTATGCTTATTATGCAGCACAGAAAAGCTTTCTCATCCCATGTAAAATACATTGCATTCATTTTGCAGTTGCACCTGTGTTCAGAAGCACAAACACCTGTCATTTTTATTGCTTTTTGACTTATATCCCTGGTTTTACTGTTTTTATCATGAGCAACAAAGTAAAATATGGCTGCACATCTCATTCTTCTTGTACAAAGAATGTTAATTTTGTTTTTAGATTTCATTCAGTCTGCTTGCTTTAGTCCTGTAGGACTTCTTGATGTTCTTTGACATTGCTGTCTATGCAATGTAGATCTCTCTCCTTTACCTGTGATCATTCATATAGTGTCCACTCAATGGCCACTTTATTAGGTACACTTGTTAACGCAACTTGTTAATATGAAAACCTTTTCACTCAATCACATTGCAGTAATTCAGTGCATTGAAGCATGTAAACACAGTCATGATGACCTGCTGAAGTTTAAACCAAGCATGGGAATGCATAACTAAGTGATTTACATGACTTTGAATGTGACATGTTTGTTGGTGTTTGAATGGAATATTTCACAAACTGCTGTACTGGGATTTTCACACATAACCATCTCCAGGGTTTACAGTTGGGTGTACATTTTGGGACATGGTGTCCTAACTGTCTATTTTTTAAATGTCACAGCCTAGATGGGTATTGCTGCTGGCCATGCCCCTTTATGACCACTGTGTACCATCTCATGATAGCTTGGAGGACGAACTCATTACGAGCAGGGTGTGCCTAATAAAGTGGCCAGTGAGTGTATATAACTGCGTGCAGCAGAATATGAGTACTAAGCATCAGCCAGCATGTGTGTACATATTTGCTTCTGTCTACATCTATTTAATGTCCAGGCAATTAAAACTGAAATATGCCATTTTAGAATCACAAATGCATATATGTATATACACAAGCAAACTCTGTTTTGGGGTCTCCTAAAACATATGTATTATGGTGCTGCAGCCTCTGCTCAAATGAAACATTCAGGTTAACATAAAAATGTGACAAAAGCAGGCAAATGGGTGAGCCGAATTGCTGTCATCTTTCTTTCCTGTCAGGGACTCTGCCTTTTACTCTGCATTTTGTAGACTGCCACCCTCTCTTTCTCTTTTATCATATTTAATGAATGTTATGTCAAAGGCAGAAATGGTTCCTGACAAAGAAAAAAGGCAGACCCTCGGCCCTTGTAATCTCTGTCTCACATCCACTTTTTCTGGTATATTCATCCAGACAGATGGCAAAGGGAGCCTACGGGGGCTAACGCTACAGTAAATAAAAGTGGGTAAGCTACTGGATGATCTGCAGCCAGGAAGAATTATGATTCAAATCATCAAGAAGCAAAGAAGCAAGAGAAGACACTGATGATGAAGCACAGACACAAGTGCATGATTCCATTATGTTGAAAAATTACACAAAGTCTTTTTCCACTCGTTCAAAATCCATTCCACCCACCCCACCCAGAACTGCCTTCAGGCATTCCCTATGCAGCCTATACCAGCGATGTAACAATAAGTTCACAGTAAAAGACCATGTTTCTCAGTATACACATTAATTAAATTAAATATAAATTTGTTGCAGCATTTGTGTCAAACATTACAGTTATTGAACTAAAGTAGGAGCTTTATTATTTCCACAAAAAAAAATCACTTGGAAGGCTTTATGTGCGTGTGTTAACCATAGACTGTTCACAACCCTCTCTGATGTCACCAGTACGTAGGTATATGAAGAACAGTTTGGAAGCTAAAACAAGAAGCCTCTGGGTGCTGCCATATTGGCACCCCAGACTGTCACACTGATCCCAAACTGCTCCACTTAGACATTAAACAGCAGAGATCTTTGGCTTGGAAACACCTATCATTCAAAGCACCTATGCCCTTAATTATACACAAATATCACCGTCTGGATTATCTAAAAAGTTATATAAAAACTCACAGTGTTCACAGAGGTGTAAATACACTAGAGACTAAAGTTGTTGTTTGTACCAGGCTGTAACCATGTTTGAATGAGTTTGTGAGCCAGCCCCCAGTACACCCTGACGGTACTGCATTTTGGGAGACAGCTCAGCCACGGAGGTTTCCGCTTGGTGCTAAATAAATCATCCAATCAAATTAGTGCAAAGAGTTTTCTCTTTTGGGAAATGTGCTGTAAAGCACAGTTTTAATTCCATACTTTGTGCCATTCAAATGGTAGCTTTTGTAGCATGAATCTTGGTTGTTAATATTTATTACATATCATATAAACACTTTAAATTTGGGCAGATGCTAGTAATAATAATAAAATACTGCTTCCTCTGTTCATAGTTAAAGTTAATTTGTTGATCATTCTTCTGCAACAAGCCCACTTTTTCCAGTCAGACATTCTCAGATTTCTGCAATTAACACAGACATAGTTACCTTCGCCCTGCGATAAACTGGTGACTCATCCAGGGTGTACCCTGCCGTTGCCCTAAATCAGCTGGGATAGGCTCCACCAGCTGTTGGC
>JAQQAE010003709.1:0-19787 GCA_029823295.1 Pseudamia nigra | reverse complement strand
AATGGCTGTATTTTGAGTTATTTTGAGGGAACAATAAATTTACACTGTTATATAAGCTGAGCACTGACTACTTTTCAATGTGTCATAGTGTCATTTCTTCAGTGTTGTCCCGTGAAAAGATATAATTAAATATCTGCAGAAATGTGGGGGGTGTACTCACTTTTGTGAGATACTGTACAATGCAACCAATATTTAACAAAATGACTAAGAAGAGGGGAAAATGTTTTTTTTTTTTTTTAAACTGAACAAAAATGACATGTGTGCACATGCTAGGGGACACATCCCTCCACCCCTATTGAATCTCCACCTGTGGAGTCGAACGCTCACCTATGCTTATTTTAACAGAACAAGCTGCTGTGTGAATGACCGTCCACCAGAGGGCACTACTTTGCCATGCTAACTGTGAATCAAAATCACTGAAGTTGCACTCCTGAGCTGTTCTTACTTTCTTGCATTTGATCACTGTTCCATTTGATAAACATTTCTCCTGTCTGCGCAGTTGGCTGAATCATCTCAGCTCATCTGCTGTTGCTTAATGATGGGATTAAACTGTTTTCCTGCTGATAAGGGAACTGGGTTGGAGGAGCAGCCATAAGGTTTTCATCATGGTTAAGTGTAAGGCTCCAGTCTCTCGCTGCATTATTAATGAACTTTTTTCTGGCATCATCTCCAGCCTCTACCCTGAAAACTGGGGGACCCAGAGACAAGCATAAATCTTTTTCCCCCTTAACTAAGGCCTTTATCTGAGGGAAAAAAAACCCACAAAGAGTACATTTCATCAATGCTAACACTACAGAAATGGACTGTCCAAGGATTTTTTTCCCCCTTTCCTTATAGACCTAGAATACTTGTGGCCTGGGGCGACTCTATGAAATTCAAAAATACAAGAAACTTAAAGTCATCCTTAAGACTCAGAGGATACTCTTTACCCTGCATTTGAAATGACAACACAGAGAATTGAGAAATATGAGTATTACAAGTAAAGAAAGACAAAAGTGCAGCAAAATAAGGGGGTAAAATTTAACAAAATTATCCAAAATGGATTAAAGTATGCAACAAAAAGAAAATATGTAACAAAAATAAGACAGAAACTAAAGAACAATTAAAAAAAATGAATGAATGAAAAAAATAAAATAATGAAAAACTGACCAAACTAATCACAAAAATGAAAAAAGTTTAACACTAAAGGAAGAAAATGAGAAAGAATATAACCCTACATCTATTTCAGGACACACATTAAAATACCAGGATGTAAACACATTCCTGGTGAAAATACTGAGCTTCATCATACAGTATGTGCCGGGCATGGAGCCTTACTGAAATGACTATAGTAGCTGCATCACTGACACTGACCCTATTCTATCAATCTCACATTAAAAACGCTTCCAGCATTTAAATATTTCAAAGAGCTCCTCAGCTAACTCCAGACGAGCTCTGATCCTCAGAGTGTTTATGTGCGTGTGTGTGCTTTCCTTCTGACAAGACCCCCACCTCCGCCCCTTTCTTAAAATGTGCTTCTGACTGGTAGGAAAGGCCAATGACTAAGACAAATATTACAGATCTGAATCATGAGACAATCAGCTGCTGTAATTACATGAACACGCTTCCTGCATCTATCTCTCACACTCTGTCACTCTTTAAGAAATATACAGACTAAATTAAACATGATCTGCAGTGCACAGACTAACAGGAAGGGTTGAAAAAGAAAAGCAGAAAGGAAGGGACGTCATGAATATATAATTGTGCCATTATTTTGTGATGTTTCAGTTGAGCTGTGCTGTCTGGTGCATGACTGTGTGCTTTACATATGCTGTGTATGTGACAACTCTCCAAAGACAGCCACGTGACACTGTTCAAAAGACACATATACTGTATATACAGAAAAAGTACAAACTACAAGGGAATATACACTGCCACAAGGTCCCTGCGGGGCTTTAATTCAAGCAAAAGCACAAACTCACAATGCTTGAAAAGGGAAGTTCAGTTCCTCTGCCTTCTTCATGGTACTTTGACCTTCGTACCATGTTTTAATTCTACCAATAGTAAATATTTTATGATTCTGTTTTTTTTTAACAGCCTTAAATATCTAAATATAAAAAACACTGACTAATTTAAGGATGAGAAAAAAGGTTGTTAGGTTATACTGGTGTCAGTCTATACATGAACATGTTTAAGGTTCCATACAGTATTAGGATATTTAAATGCATATCTGACTTGTTAACAAAATTAAGTGTGTTACTTTAGTTTTTTTATTGTGAGATGTCACACGGGTTTGGGGGGGGGGTGTTCATCACCAGTTGAACTATAGGTCGACGCAACCTGGGATGATATTCTGACTCTAGGCTTTGCTAAACACATTTCATATAAAAACAAACCAACAAAAAAAGTTGGCAATATTGACACTGGGGGTGGGACATATTTTAGCTTGAATATGATTCTAAATTGTGAATTTAGAATTCTACTAGCTCCACTACGGTGGGGTAATTTCATTTTAGCTCTATTACTGTTATTGGTTCTCAGTTGGAATGTAACAAGGTACACAATTTGCTGGGTTTTTTTTTTCTGCAAGCCATTTTGTTGCATGGATTTGTCAGGGCCAGCACTACTTAACAAGTTCATACTTTCACAGTACTTATTTTACATAGCAGAATCAGTAAATAAATTATTTATATAAATTTCAAAGTCAATAAAGATGTATTTTCACACATGAGAACATAGTCAACAGAGAAAACAAGCTGATTTGAATGTGTTTGATTTGTGACATCACAGTTGCATTAGTCCTGCTCCCGCGAGCCTGCAAAGTTCTACATTCTAACATTTAAAATTTAAAACATAAATTACAACCAATCATAGTCAAACAGTTGACTATGTGCCACTGATCAGCATTTCTGACTTTTTTTTTCCGACCTGGAAAAGTCCATTATTGTTACCTTTGTGCTAGAACTTGATCCTAGATCAGATCCTACATTGAAAATGACCTGCCGTTCAACCAGTCAGAATACTTTGAAAAGTGACCAGGTACGACACAATGCAGTGTAATCAGGATGTGTGTACGAAAGGGTCCTCGGAACACCACGGTACAACATAGTGATCACTCTATATTTGTCAGATAAATGGTATGTGTACAGTAAGTGCTGAAACATGTCTAGCCACTACCAAAACCATGAATAAACACTAAAACTAAGAAGGGTAAATAAATGAGAAAATGCAGTTTGTTAAAATGAGTATAGATATATAATTAATTAAGTAATAATGACTCAGACACTGTCCAAACACACATAAAGACATACGGTATGAAAAATTCAGAATCCGTGTGATTTTCTTATAATTTTGAGCAACATGGCAACAAACAACTGTGAATTTTTAAAAAATAGACACACACCTTCCCTGGAGCCACTTTACTTCAATGTATTTTGATATACACGTACATGGTTGAAACTTTGACCAGGCTACAAGACTTTTGGTCATTTGGTATCTCCATATCTAGTACAGTATTTACACACTCACTCTTTACTTTTATGTTTTTTAAATTTGTTTAAGGAATTTGCAAAATATTCAGACTCAGAGTGAAGCATGTCTTCACTGAAATTGAGTCAATTTTTTCTTTTAAAACTTTGTGACTATGTACAACCAGTTCACCAAATTTACCTGAAATGTAGCTGCATGTGTTCTCTTTCAAATAATGTGACTCCAACAGAATTTGAAACCACCGACCTGACAGTGACAAAAGTTACAACCAATTCTCCACTTTTAAACTAAATAAATCAAGATAAATCAAGGCAGACATTTCTGTCGAAATCCAAAACAAACTTATATATTTACATCAATCTACATAGAGTTTATATCAAGGCATTAGCGCCTCTACCTCACAATAAAAATAATTTGCTAGTTTGAGGCACCAAAGTGGAAACCCTCTGCTTAAGGGTCCAGATTATAACTAAATGTGGTGAAGCAGTTCTGAGGACAATCTCATCAAAATCCTTTTCCACCATGCATTAAAACATTTTTTTCATTAGCTGGATAACCTCTCTGGATATAGATCACATTTTAATACCAGGTGTAAATACAGTGGGAAAATCTACAGCAAGCTTGCTACAGCAAGCACCAATTAATTACGCAATTAATGTCACCTGTAAAGAAAAGATGATTTGCATGTGGTAAAAAACAAAGGAACAAGTAAGTTGAAGCTGTTAAAAACAGAACCTGCGATATGTGACAAAAAGTAAACCTCTTCACGTTGTGGGTGTCCCTGTCTGTAGGATTAAGGTTCAAGTATGTAAGTAAAATGAATAATGAATTGTGAAGCTAGAGTCAAGAGGAGTTCACACACTTCATTCTGCCTCCACTTCCCTCATAATCCACATATTACTGTGTGTCGAATAACTCAAACATTTCATTTACTACACAGGTGACTAGGAAATCATACATCTTCTATGAACTTTTATTTGTCTGGTGAAAGTAGCAAGGATCTGGTGCTCTGCAAATAAACCGTGTAAGGAGACTCCTTAGCAAACTACACTGTAAAATGTCAAAAGCTGCCTTTACTTAAAACAGTACAGAAACTTGCCATCTCAAAATAATTAAGAGCAGTCAAATTAAAATGGGTGAATCAGAATAACAGTACCTGATTACGTACTGAAATTAACCTGCTCTGATGGTGACAAGAAAAAAATCCTGCACATAAAATGAAAAATGAAAATTGTACTTAAATTAAAAAATTCTCCTCTGAACATTGAGTTACTGCAGGGCTACAATTACTGTATACACATAGACTGTTGTATTTATTATGCATTACTCGAACTGATTATTTTGTCCAAAAATTAATTAAATACTTGAAAAAAAGTATTAATTCAATCCAAACAACAGTACAAAAGTAACAATTAACAAGAAAAGTTTGATTGATTAAATATTTTATGAAAAATGAAAATATCAAAATTGCAAGTAATATCTATTGTGATGATTCACTGATTAATGAAAACAACCTGGAGTAAAAAGTAGAAACTAAAGGGCACTCAGAGAGGGCATACAGTACTTTCACCAAGGCTGTTGTTCATCCAAACTGTTATTTTTTGACAAGCCAAGGAGGTGATGTTATCATGCTGGTTTGTCTTTTTGTCTGTTTGACAGTTTGTCTGTTGGTTAGCAGGATTACGCAAAAACTATTGGACAGATTTTGATGAATGGCCCTATCTCACAATGTTAAAGAAAGTTAAAAAATGATCCAGAATCTGCATCCTGACCTGGATCACCTCTTTCATGGGTTCATCCTTGGGCCAAGGGCTGCCTTTGGTGAAAATGTCATTAAAATCCATCCAGTAGTTTTTGTGTAATCCTGCTAACAAATGAACTAACAAACGGACAAACCGACATGATCACATAACCTCCTCAGCGGAGGAAATTGAACACTACCACTCAAACGCATCAGTGTTTTTGTGGCTACCTTGAATCTGATGAGAGAATGTAAAGCTGTCATCAAAGCTAAATGTGATGACTTTGGACAATTTTAAATATAAAACATGTTCTGGGTGGTTTAACGCATTTGATCAATACATAATTCTTTAAGTGTTTTTCACAGTTTGGATGTCATCATGATTAATGCACAGTGTCATCCATCCATCACCCATCCATCGATCATCCATCCACCCATCCATCCACTCACCCATCCATTCATCCATCCACTCATCCATCATTCATCCATCCATCTGTGCATGCACCATACCCGAAACACCGGGAAGCATCCAGATTAGATGCATCAGACATCTCAATGGGCTTCTCTGGTTGTGGAGGAGCAGTGGTTCTACTCTGAGCCCCTTCATGGCTGCGCTTCTCACCCTATCTCTAAGGGAGAGCCCAGCCACCCTGTGGCAGAAACTCATTTCAACCATTTGTATTCAGGATCTCATTCACGATCCAAAGTTGTGATCATAGTTGAACATAGATCGACCTGTAAACTGAAAGCTATTGGCTCACCTCCTTCTTCACTAGAACTGACTGATACAGCCATACTGCTGACGCTGCCCCAATCCAACATCCCCTAACCCATGAACAAGACCCCGAAATACTTAAATTCCTCCATTTGAAGCAGGAACTCATACCCAACCAGGAGTGGGCATTCCACCCTTTTCCAGCTCAGAACTATTGCCTCAGATTTGGAGATGCTGAATCTATTCAAAGGTACTGCAAGAAACAAAATCAGACAGACAGTTGTACTTTTTAAGTTAAATACAACATTCATGTTTACATTGTAGTTTAAATTAGCTAAATTTAAATTTACGAATATGGTCCTTTAATTCAAACTAAATACAAATTTGGGGATGTAGTTGTCGCATGACCAAACTGATCATTTTATTCCACACTGGCTTTGTGATGTCATACCCTGAAGAACATGAACATTTAATGTGTACACACTCTCTCTGAAGTAGAAGAGCAAGGCATAGAACATCAGTCAATTATTAATGTTTAAAAGGTTTGGAGAGTCCTGCTGCCGAGGTTAGTGCTAGACCTCTCCAAGGGATCTCAAGAGCGAGCACTTTCAAAAAACATGGGGTGTCGGTTTAGTAGCAGCCTCACCATCAGTGACTGGAGCAGCCCATTGAGACGTATGTCGAGGACTATGGGGAGCACATACACTCACAGTGAGGATGTACATAGACATGCTACAGTATGTGAGTATAACATAAAGAGGACCATTAAGTGCCAAGGCAGAGCAACAGGAGGCAGATTAAAAGCTTGAAAGAAGAAATTTGCTGGTAAGACATAACAAACATCTGGAGAAGCAGCTTGTCAGTCCAGCTGTCAGATTCAGTTTAATCTCAAAGGTGAAGCTTGTGGGCGTGGTGCTTCTCTGCTAATGCTGACATCACAGTATAAAGGATGTCATGGTGGTATTGTAAGTGCCCTGGATGTGGGGGAGGTGAACATGGGTGCAGGATCAAAAGGTGGAGGAAAAATGATTAAATTGTCGAAATGGGGTTCAGTGGAGCAGTTTCTCCCTTAACTTTGTTCTGGAGACTCACTTTTTAAAAACAACAAACTGCTGTAACCCATTGTATGAATCTATAAATTATGAGAAGATGTGAATTTGTCCATTGACCTGTTTAATACATACAGTATGTCACACAAAACATAACACCTTGAACAGGTATGCTAGCATCAAAGATTTGGTTACTTTCACTTTGTCCTCCGGTGTTTTTTCTTGATTTTATTGTTTTCAACACTATACAATAATACTAATGACATTCAAACTGTAAATGAACATGGACTGGAATTATGTAGTGAACAAAAAAGTGTGAAACAAACCAGAATTTTTTTTAAATATTTTATATTATCCAAAGTAGTCACTTTTAGCATTGATGACAGCTTGGCACATTCATGGCATTCTCTCACCAGATTCATGAGATAGTCAGGTGGAACAGTTTTCAATTCACGTCTGAGTTAATTTGTGATGTTTCTTGCCTTCCTAATGTGCTTTGGTGAATCAGTTGTCTTGCGCAGATGAAGGGTGGGTAGAGAGTCAATAGCTTTATTAGTGCTACTACTGTACAAATCCATATTATGGTAAGAATCACTCAGTTAAGTAAAAAGAAAAAAATAGTCCATCATTATTTTGTGAAATGGTCAGTCAATCCAAATAATCTCAAGAACTTTGAATGTGTCCCCAAAAGAAGTCACCAAAACCATCGAACACTATGATGACACTGTCGCTCATGAGGACTAGCTCTGATGATAAAGATGCTACAGTATATGTCAAAACTGGTTTTAACCTTTTATGACCCTGGACCTTGACCTTTAATCTTTTGTCTTCAAAAAATATCCACCGGTGCTACTCCCAAGGTTGACAAGTATACACCATTTGGTGAACCTAGTTTAATTTGTTTTAAAGCTAGAGTATGGATGGGTAGATGGATGGAAGTGTGGACAGCCAGATGCCATTGATCATCAATAGTTTAATTAAATTCAAATTATTATTTTCAACATTATATGGAATTATGTAGTAAACAAAAAGTGTTCAACAACATAGGACATGTTTTCTATTATAAATTGTCCAAAGTAGCCACAATTAACTTTGCACACTCATAGCTTTCTCTCATCAAATTCATGATGATTTTTAAATCACAGGTGAGTTCATTTGTGCATTTCTTGCCTAAAGTAGTACGTAAGTAGTAAAGGGAAAAGAATCCATCATTACTTAAAGAAATGATGGTTAGTCAGTACAAAAACTCTCAGGAACTTTGAACATGTCCCTAAGTGCAGTCACCAAAGTCAAAGTCAAAGAAATCTTTATTATCCCCGAAGGGCAATTTGTTTTGCTGCCAGCAGTAAACAACAAACAAACATAGGACATACAAATATCCAAAAAATTCAGTAAAGACTATGCTGAATTTAAAAAGGCAATAACAGCTGGGATGAACGAGTTCTTATATGGTTGGTTCTGCTTCTTGGCAACATGTATTGGCGTCCGGAGGGCAGTAACCTAAAGTGCATATGAAGGGGGTGTCTTGGGTTGAACGGAACAGAATGGACCTTTTTCAGCATTCTGATCTTATTTACAGTACCTCTGTGAGGTTGCTCAGAGTTGTTCCTGCCACCCTACTGTACAGTTTAATCAGCCCATGTAACCGCGCTTTGTTTTTTTGGTCAATGGCCCTGAACCAACAGATAAAAGAGAACATGATCACTGATTCGATAAAACAAGAATAAAACATCTTCATAAAAGTGCTATCAACATTAAAATTACGGCGCTTACGATAAAAATGCAACCGCTGATAAACTTTTTTGCAAATGGAGTCAACATGTGGTTCAAATGTCAGTTTCTCATCAACAAGATACTTATACTCTGTGACAACACTGATGGCCTGATTGTCAGCGCAGACTTGGGAGACAGGTGCCGAATTGTTGCTAAAATCCAAAATCATCTCCTTTGTTTCATTTACATTGACTTTTAAAAAAGAGGACTGACACCATTCCATAAAATCTGCCACCACAGGGCCATAGTCAGTTTCCTCCTGGCTCAGCAGAGAAACAATGACAGAGTCATCAGCGAACTTAATGATGTGATGCCCCACATGTTGGCTCTGACAAGCGTTCGTATATAAAACAAATAAAAGTGGAGATAAAACACAACCTTGAGCAGGTCCAGTGGATGATAAAAGAACATCTGATAAAACACTGTTGACCTTCACATGTTGTGAACGTTTGGTTAAAAAATCCAGCAGCCAACATACTACTCCAGGACTAACATGGGAGGTTATCAACCTTTGAGCTAAAATATGAGGCTGGATACAATTAAAAGCAGAGGAAAAATCAATAGAAAGTAGCCGTACTAGGGACTTTGCGCCCTCTACGTGTGACAGGGTCAGGTTCAGTAAAGTGCTAATGGCATCGTACACCCACACACACAAAAAATCTCAACAGCAGAAGGAGACAGGATGAACTAGTCTGTCCACTGCTTTCGAGTCACAACTACTAATCTATCAATGAACTAATCAATGAATTGATTAAATAATTGATCTGCTTTTGAAAGGTGATACCTTGTACAGTTTGCTCATATGAGAGACAATAAGACTTCTTAAGGTTAAGGATCTTAAGAATCCACTTTGTTCTACAAGAGATCACAAAGACTTTTTCATTATTTTGTATCGTAAGAAAAAAATGATTAGATGAATCGATAAAGGAATTCATGAGTTATTGCAGCAGTGGTTCATTAAAGTATATCAATGGCTTGTCAGGAGGAGCATTAGCCTCAGACTGAGGGTGGAAATGTTAAAAGTCATAAAATTTTCTTTTGATCTGTAGATTAAGTGTGCTCGGCTGCGGAAAAAAGTCTCTCTGCTGTTGTCCCTCTGTCTTAATTTACCCACAGTCTCAACATCAAGAGATATAATTTATACCTGTCAGAAGAAGTTAATGCTGGACCCCTAAATCATTTACAGATTTAGGGTCAAAGGTCACAGGGTAAAGCATTGTAAATGTGACAGGTCTTATCCAGCAGTAGATTTCTTTAAATCTTAAAATGAAAACAGGCTCTGTGTTTACACTACATTTCCATGGCCATTGCTGCAGAGGAAATAAATATTTTAGCGCATCAGGACTCAGGATTTATTTCCAGTTGTCCTAGTGTGATGGAGAAGTACTGGTTTGATACAGACAATGCAGATATTTGCTTTGCTTTTTCTTTAAAATGATATGACATGCTAAGACTGAATAATTTAATAACACTGTAATCTGATAATGAATCATTTGTTTGACAGGCAAGTGAGTGATTAGAGCATGCATATCTGTGTAAATCTGATGTTGTACTGTGGTATTATAGATTTTTGTTCGGAAGATTTAATGTCATATGACCACTTCGGATCGTGAGGAAATATTATAGTTTCCAAATACATATATAATAGTTAGTATGCAGTGCATTACATGGAATGTTAAAATGTATAGGATTGTGCTGTACTTTTCATACATCACTATGTACTGTTCATTGTCAGTGTGCATCGCTGTAGCTTGGACATTTGACTCTGACTGGAAGCAGTGTGGGCCTGTTTGGGATTTTGGGCACCTGAAGATTTCCATGAAAGCTACACATTACAGATCTCTGTAGAGAATGAAAAGCATGTGTTACTGCAGCATGGTGCTGTTTCCTGACAAGAGACACCATCATGCTGCAACAATAAATTTCTCCATCAACAGCAGACAGAGAGAGTGTTTTATGGCTACCCACCCCACCATGAGACACGGTGAGGGGCGGCTCAGGAGTCATTCTAAAAATTTTACACCAACCAATCTGAATCCTGTGCAGAGCCAATAAACTGAATAATGTTCCCCATTTCAGTGACAATATCACAGGGATTCTGTGGCAGCCATCTTAGGTGTACCACTGCAGAACGTCTCGATGAGCTCCAGTAGGACGAGCCGCGCATCTTTCACTCTGGTACTCCTCTCATTTCAGGACCGCGGTCAGCTCCCCGCGCCTGCGTCTCAGCTCAGCAGCAGGGAGAGGCCATCTCCCGCTTTCACCGCAAAAAGCTGCTCTCCTTCCCTCTTCTGTACACTACACTCCCCTGCTCCTCCCCTCCGCCCCCTTCTCACCTCCCCCTCTCACATCCGCAGCAGTGACTGGCCAGTAAAACAGAAAACACGTAAGCATCGACGAGTGCTCGGCGCAGGCGGAGAATGCTCATTGTGAAGCAGACTAAACCTCCTCCAGCTCCACTCGTACTGCTGACATCTCTCAGCGAGCGAGTACAACCAGGGCCTATCCGTGTCTTAACTCCGGGCATATTCTACATTATATCTTAACACTGATAAGACAACGGCACCACGGACTTCGGGGGACCCTGCAGACCTTATTTAGAGGTTTAGGATATCTGTAGGGGCGCGTTACCTCTGAAACAATGTTGGATCCGTCGTCCAGCGAAGAGGAATCTGATGGGATAGTAGAGGAGGAAAGCAAAGAGGCGATGGCACCTCAGGCCGGATCCCGTATCTCTCCCAGCAGGACCAGCGAGAGCTCGGGTGGACTGGCCCCCAGCAGCAGCCGCAGCAGTGCTCGTCCGACCAGCCCGAGCCCCTCAGCCGTCAGCGAGGAGAAGGAGGATTTGGAGAAGCTGCAGAGGGAGGAAGAAGAGCGTAAAAAGAAGCTGCAGTTGTATGTTTTTGTGATGCGATGCATTGCTTATCCATTCAATGCAAAACAGCCCACAGACATGGCCAGGCGACAGCTGAAGGTAAGGGCCCACAGTCCAAAGCATAATTAATATCCACATGCTGCCGAAATTCTTCTTTCATTTCGCAGATGTTGTCATTGATGACCTACATAAGCCTGAACACAGAGGGGGTTTTGGCCATTAGGCCTATCAGATAGCTCAGGGATACTGCACAGTTCACTCAAACCACTATTTGTTTTTTGTTTTTTTTTACACAAAATGTTGAAATCCATGGAGCATGACAGGAACACAGTAGGTGCTTCAAGCTCCGGATAGTGAGAGGACACATGGCGCTGCAGACTGAGTGCAGTCCATGTCCCTCCATTCATAACCTCCAAAGTGAAATCAATCCCAGACCCCAGCAAGCCCATTTACTGAAAGGGCGTTCAAGACATGGTGGATGGCAATTTAGAATAAGACACTGTCATTGTCCTTGTTGGCCTACATCTTACCGGACTGACAGGAGTGCTGCTTCCATTATATGCAGCTCTGTATAACTCTATGTGTGCCTTCCTGGCGGAAACCCAATTTCCAACCCGTTTGCGCCATCAGTTACCCTGTCAATCTGCCCTCCCAAGGTGACTTTTAGGCACAGTCCTCATGAGGAGAGTTACTTAATAACCTTTCTCCTCTACAAAGGAGAATAGCTGCTCCTGATGGGTTACAGCAAATTAAATGCAACAAACTGTTCAACACGTCAGCATTAAAATTTTCAGTTTGTTTTTTTATCTGATCAGTGATTTATACAAGTTACTGTGAAAAACAAGGCCCACATCCCGGTTTCATGTTGCTGCTGTGAGCTCTATTGTTGCTGGAGCCAGTTTTGGGTCATGATGTCCTTACTGTCAAAGTCACCATGACCAGGCCGTACTGTACTGAACCAACACTGAATTGATTGCTTGTCAGAACACTGGAGTTTATTATCAGTTTTCTGAATTTGGGTGTGATAGCAGAGATAGGCGTTTTTCTATAGCTATTTCATTCTGAAATGCAATATATTAAGTATTCAAATATAGATGCAAATGAACAACATGTAGAGCTACCTTCATACTGTGAGCATGTTTATCACATTTCAGATGAATAAGTGTTATTTACTCGTAGCCCTCCTCACAATGTAGAAGTTGGCTTCATTGTGGGTTTAGATCAGCAAAACATTCATTCAGTTGAGTACGTTTAGGTCTGATTATTCATCACTCATGCAAGAAAACATTGTAAGCATCAGAAGACGAATTACCCTTGTGGCCGCTTTCTTTTGTTTAACATGTAGACAATTTGTCTTCCTTTGGACACAGTTAAGCCATATGGTCCAAATTTTCTGCTGATTCATGCAAGTGCCAGTGGGAGGCATAAACCACAGTGTTTCCATCCATTTGTTTATTTGTAGTCTTGTTCAGTGTAGGCTACTGATAGTCTGATGTGTGCTTACTAATGCATTTTCATATGTATCCTAGACATCCACAATCATCTGCTGTGAGTGAGAGAATAACTGGGCAAACAAACCAATACTTGTTGTCAAACCATTTAAAGAGTCTCTGGCTGCCTACTGTCTGCCTCTAGACTTTGGCTCAAAGAAATTTGGCTGAAATAAATCACTGGGGAAATTAATTTTAAAAAAGCCACTGAGCAAAAAAGTCACATGAAAACAGATTTGTTTTTACCACATTTAATTGTTTTAATTCAAATGACAGTGAATAAAGACAATTAATTGCCAAATTCATTCAATAAAAGAGTCCTTACATGTTGTGTCATGATATTTTATGATGTTATTTAAGTCTCATTTCACCAGAGGTTTGCCCTGTGTGGATTTGAAATATATGGCTTATTACCAAGTACATTTAAATGAATGTCTTCCATTGTGGGCTTCTCGGATCTCCATAAATAAGCATGTACAAGGAAATTCTTCTCTGTCTCAGATACAAAATTGAATATGTGGCCTATTACATTTTGGCTATTATAGATTAGTCACAGAACTATGATGAAGCTACTGCTGAAATGAAAAGACTTAAAGGCCTGAGCAAAACATGTGGAGCAGCTTCATGATAATCCGTTATTAGAAGCTCTGGCACACAAACAGTGGTGATGGGCTATCACACAGAAACAGGCCAGGCTGCAGAGTATTCAAGCCCTACTGCTGCTTCTTTAAATGCACTGCTATAACCTTGTGAAAAGGTAACACTCTAGGGCAGATACAGGCAGTTTTGAAGGGCAGAGGAAGTATTTTTTGATTCAGTAAGAAAGACATCTTTTTGAGCTGCTGCTTTTTAAATGATGGCCCAAAGTGTTTGCAAATTTAACTGGTAACACATTTTGCATCAAGAAGGCTAATTGTTATGAGAGACACTTACACTAATGGCATTCTCTCTAAGAATATGATGTGAGTAACCCATCAAGGTTATTTACACATAGAGATTGTGTTAGTGTAATTTATGGAAATATACACTCATTGTGATTGTCCTGCTGGGTAGAGTCACTCTGCATTTAACAGTATCATGCAGCCTAAAATCTGTGCACAAAAGGATAATTTAATAAAGACACATTGGCATTTTTGTTGTTAAAATGCCATAATAAACATGCACCACCAGTCAAAAGTTTGGATACATATTCTCTTATTATCTATTATTTTCAACATAGTACATTAAACTGAAGACAGCCAAGCTGTGAAATAACATGGATGGAATTATGTAGTAAACAAAAACCCAAAACATGTTTTAGATTTTAGATTTTCTAAAGCAGATGCTTTTAGGTTTGTAGACAGCTTTGAATTCTCTTATCAGATTCATGAGATAGTTGCCTGTAACTGGTTTCAATTCACAGCCAACAGTTAATTTGTGCCATTTCTTGACCTCTTAATGTTCTTTGAGCTATCAGTTGTCCTGTGCAGAGGAAGGGTGGGCACAGGGGTCAGCAGACCTATTAGTGTTACTACAACTACTGTACAAATCTGTGCTGTGGCAAGAAAAACTCTGTTAAATAAAAAGAAACAACAGTCCATCATAACTTTTAGAAATAGAGATCAGTAAATCCAAAAAAATTTGAATGCTTCCCCAGGTACAGTTGTGAAAACAATCAAATGCCATCGGAGATGAGGCTGGTAATTCTGATAACCTTAGCCCCTGCAGCACAAGCAGCTCTTAGTCTACCTCTCCTGGGATAGTCCTCATGGGAGTCAGTTTCATCACAGTGTTAGATGTTTTTTAGCAACAACACTTGGGGACACATTCAAAGTTAATGAGATTTCTCATATTGACTGACCTTCATTTGTTAAAGTAATGATGGGCTGAATTTTCTCTTTACTTAAATTAATGTTTCTGAAAGATGGATTTGTACAGTAGTTGTTGTAGCATTAATAGGGCTATTGATTGTGTACCCACCCTCCATCTGCAGAAGTTTAAACTTTAAAGCACATCAAGAAGGCAAGGAATGGCACAAATAAACTACCTGTGATTTAAAAACGGTTCTGGGTGATTACCATATGAATCTGATGCATGTAATGATGTGTGTAAAGCTGTCATTACAGTTAAATGTGGCTACTTTGGACTATCTGAACTCTAAAATATAATGATAAATACTTTTTGGTTTACTGCATGATTCCATACATGTTCATCCACAGCTTGGGTGTCCAGTATTAATGCACAATGTTGAAAATAATAACAATAAAGAAAAAACACAGAATGAGAAGGCATGTCCAAACTTTTGACTAGTAGTGTGTAATCAATCAATCAATCAGCTCATGAGTAAGGATATTTAGAAATATTTTGAATAAAGACCGTGACCATTACTATGACGTGAAAACAAGTAAGGCTCTGCAGTCAAATGTTACACCTGATCACTTATATGTTTGTATTTATAGCAGCATCACAGTTCAGAAACAGGTAATATGTCAGGTGAAGATGTTTGTACTCAGTCAGAGATTGTGTTGAAGATAACCTCATATACTTGACTCATCTGCCAGGAGGTTTCCTTAATAGACTTCCTCTTGGCTCAGCATTTTAATACTATACGGTACGGTGTTTAGTGCTCTGAGGTACAGAGCTGTGAATTGTGCAGGATTCTTTGTGATATGAATGTGAAGAAGGCTGCAATGCAAATGAGTGATACTTGGAGGAAGTTTGCTCGGTTTTAAGTGCTGAGCTTGACAACAGACTGTGGGTGTACCTGTAAACTGCTCTTAGTCTTATAAAACATAAAGGTACTTGTTAGAGGTGGAGTTGGTTTTGTGGGCTTTATGACAATAGCCATGTAATGACTTCAAAATTAATTAATGATGCCCGTTGAACAGCCTTGTGCCTAACGTCGGTATTGTGCTTTACCAATGTCAGTTTACCCTTTGTGGTGGTAGCAAAAAGCAGATAAGTTAACAATGTTATGACAAAAAAAATACTTGGGAGCTGAGCAAACAGTCAGTAATAATGCAAAACCAGAAATAGAAGCAGGGCCTTTGAAGAGCTGAGCAAAATGTTGGACAAGATTATTTCATCTTTGCTAATGACCACATTTGTTCCTTGACATTGTGATAATATATAAGATAACTGGACATTAATGATTCAGTTGCACTGATTGAAAATTAGTTGGTAAATGAAGAAAGTGTGGCATATATGTACTTTAACTGCTCTCTGTGTTACATTTTTTCACAGAATTTGAGTCAGTGAAATCATTGTCATTGCTCATTTCTATGTTTGTATTTGAAGGAAAGCAGAGATGTACAAGATCGTAGTGAGTGTAAATACCAGAGGTGAAAGAGTCACCATGTAAAACACACTTTAAGGGGGACAAAAGCAGAAGCTGTAAAGAGAGAGCTCAAGTTTGACATTGAAATCATTTGCATTATTATATAACCTTTAAACGATGTTCTGCCTGAGAAAAACATCTTTTGACAATCCAAACAAGCTTCACAGTCAGTGTCAAAGTCAAGCTTTGAGTTAACAATAACATATGTCAATCAGTGCTTGAAAGATGGAGTATGTAAAATGTTCATCTTTTTCATGAAGTGGCAGATGTTTTAGTGTTTTAACAGTAGCAATAGAGAAGAATAAAAGTGTTCATCAGCGGTGTGTGTATGAAACTGGGTTCAAAAAGAGTGACAGATGAGAAGCAGCAGGCAAAATACCCCCTCACCTACAATCTGTGCAGCCACGTGCAACAAAGTGCAGCTTCACAAATTAAACATCTCTTCTGTTAGCATATAACCAAGATGCAAATATACAGTCTTATTTGTTAGAATACTAACATCTTTTCTCAAAGGTTTGATGATTTTGAAAGCAGCAATCACCGTCAGGATCAAATTGACTCACATTTGGCTGCATATGTAAATCATGCAGTTTTGTGACTTGATATTTCCGTACACAGAGCTATGACATGCTCATGTAAATAGGTACAGAAATGCAAATGTTACCCCACAAACCGGGTGCATGTGAATGTGCAGGATTTCATTTATTAAGCACTAAATCATCTCTGTCCTAAAAGGGAAAGCCGTGTCTGAAAGTAACATCCAGCATACAGATGTTTCTCTCCTCATAATAATCAGGCTTTTATTAGTGACTGTCTGCAGATGTTCATTATAGCAGAACACACAATATGTGTCTTCACTGAGACTACGTAATCATATCTGCCATCTGAACCAGAATCTTAATTAATTCAAGCAAATGTCAACCATCCACAGCTACCATTTTTAACCCTAATCCTTGTGTTCAGGACAAGTACGACAACAACAGCAACAAGCATGATGGACATGATGTGGATGATGCTGACTGTGTTCTCACACAGATTGAGGCAGATTAATCTGTAGGGCTCCTGTCGTACATCTTTTATCGCTTGAACAACATATAATCCCTGCTCCCAATACTCTGCATTTCCAGGAAGCGGAAAATGAAAGGTAGTTTATGAATCTGTGTCCTATTCTTTCCACTACATTTACCAGCTCTTTTATTATTTTTCAGAGGTTTTCATCAGATCTTTTTTAAGTCATGACACAGCCTGTGTGACAGACCATTTTATCATCAATGTGTTCATGCCAGTTCACATTAACATCGTAACAATTAAAATCATTAGTAGGTGTTAGGATTGATAGACTGTTAGAACAACCAGGGGGCACTTTGTGTGTTTGTGTTTAAACAATTCCACCGACTAAAGTTCCTGACCACTTATTGTGTTTTAAATGTACAGTGTCTGCACTCCCCAGTCACATCACAATCTCAAATGTGCAAAAACATAAAATTTAAATGAAACCAGCTATTATCACCATGTCCTCCTGTCGTCTCACATGGTGATCATCACAGTGTTTTTTCTTATACCATAATTGTGAGGGGTTTTTTTGTATAATTATAAGATGGTTTTCTTATAATTACAAGATGCCAAGACATAATTATGAGATATGAAAGTTATAATTACTCTGCCACAAAACTTTAGTGAATTTGAGTTTATATGATGAATACAGCTGTTCATCACCACACTTTGTGTTTCTTTGGATTCTGGAGGCAGCTGTTGGTGTCCATCCGGGTTGCAAGGATTTGTTTGTTAAAGCCAAAATGTTCTCAAGCAAAAAAATGTTCATGTCAGTTGATCGTGATAATTATGACCATAAATGTCAAATCCTTGTTTTGTTAGAGTTTAAAGGTGAAGTGAGTGAAAGTTGAAGAAACCACATGGTTGTTTGTGGGTTGAAATAATTTGCAAAACACGGGCAGTGAGATAAAAACAATGTAAAAGATGCAAAAAGTTATAAAGGGAGCAAAATGACAAAGTACGATGCAAAAAAATGCAACAAAGACAAAAAAGCATAAGAAATGCAAAATGATATGAGAGCTGCCAACAAACAGAAATAAAAGAATGAACGGAGGCTAAAATGACACAAAGGTGCAGAAAAACTAAAAACAATGCCAAAAGATATAAAAGAATCAAAAACATAAAAATGATGTAAAAGACGCAAAGAAGACAAAAAAAACACTTAAACAATGAAAGACAACAAAAACCATATAAAAGAGGCAAAAAGAAAATGCATTAAAGACAAAAAGATAAAATGATGAAAAGGGTGGACAAGGACAAAATGACAGAAGAGACGTGAAAGCACAAATCATGAAAATATGTAAAAGATGCAAAAATATAAAAAATGGCATAAAGGATGGAAGAAGTTGAAAATGACATAAAATAAGCATGCATTTACTGTATAAAGAGATAAATGATGCAAAGAAATGCCAATATAAAAGATGCAAAATGACATGAAAGTTAAACAAGAACAAAATGCTGAAGTGATGTAAGAAGATATAAAAGATACATAAAAGTCATAAAGAGACAAAAATGATGCAAAAAGACAAAAAAAAAACCAGATCAAAATGACATAAAAGACACACCAAGATTGTGTGATTGTAAAAATGTTATTTTGATTGACTGGCTCTAATGACAAAATCAATCAAATGAACCAAATCAATACCAATAATGATGGATTTATTGCCAGCTCTAAATGAGAACTGTTATGTTGAATGCGATGAAACCTTGTATTAGAGGCAAAATAATGTTGGGTAATAAAGGCATATGAGTGTGATGAGACATGGAGGGGAGAGATGGGTAGCAATTTTCCACATTAAGGGAATAACACAGAGGTAAAAGCTGCAGTGGGATCAGGACGGCACTTGCCTCTGTCCATCCCCCTTCCCTCATAGAAAACAGGACAGGAAGCTGGAAACTCACTTAAAACCTGCAAACATCCTACACCTGCATCCCCAAACGTAGGGATGATGTGACATGGGGCGACACGGTGGTGCAGTGGGTAGCACTCGTGAAGTCCTGAGTTCAATCCCAACATCGGGCGGTGGGGCCCTTCTGTGTGGATTTTTCATATTCTCCCAGTTTCTGCATGGGTTCTGTCTGGATTCTCCCACAACCAAAAAACGTGCACTAGGTTAATTGGTCACTCTAAATTGCCCCTAGGTAGGAATGTGAGTATGAATGGTTGTCTGTCTCTACATGTCTGTGAAGATTCTCAGTCATCCAGGTCATAGTATCCAAGGCGTGTGGTTTTTTTCCTTCCATCGACTGGACTGGAAATTTGGTTGAAAACGTTTCGCCACCCATCCGGGAAGCTTCTTCAGTTCT
>JAQQAE010003708.1:0-19794 GCA_029823295.1 Pseudamia nigra | reverse complement strand
ATGAACTCTAAAACGCACAGGCAGCCAGTGCAGCGAGGCCAGGATTGGTGTGATGTGCTCCCTTCTCCTTGTTCCAGTTAAGAGACGCTATGAGAAGTTATGATCGAACACTGAAGTATTTCCATGATTTTATGGAGGAAGCAAATTGGTTACACTCTGGAAACATTATTTTGTGAAAAAGACATTTTTATATGTCGCTGTGATGTAGTCACAGACACAGCTCCTACTCATTCATGTAATTACTCCGTGACTACGTGAGTATCCCTGTATACAGTGAACTTAGCAGTGCATCGCATGTCGGGACTACTAGGGGAAGCGCTGAGAGTAATGCTGCGGTCGCTAAAAATGCTCCCTGTGGACACAAGCCCTACTAATGTCATATGGGGAAATGAACTGTGTTGGCAGAGGTCTGCGCTCTCCAAGTGCTTTCTAGTTTACACTTTTCTCTGCAACTACAAAAACTTTGTTCTGTATATTAATGTCTTATTTCTTTTACTTTTTCAGCACTGTGAATGACCTGCTGATGCTCATCAGGTCTGGATGGAGATCCGGTTGCAGAAAAGCCAACAGTTGTAGCTCCCTCAGCAGGATGCTGATGAGGCAAAGTATACTTCTGTTTTTGGCTACATTCGCCCAAGTTCTACAGACCCAGTGCCGGCCTGCCAACACTGATGAAGGTAAGGCTGTGTGAGAGCTTTAATTCTACTCAGATTTTATTTGTACCCTGCTTTTCCTTCCCCTGGTTGTGGTATTATTAAATATCACGTAACTGACTGAACTTATTAAGCCTGACTTATCTAGAGTCTTTTCTTGAGGAGTCCACTGATAATCAGGGCTTTGTTCTTTGTGAAGGAATGTAATTCTAACACACTCCAGACTGTGGTGAAGTCTGTTCTTTGTAGTGTCAGTGTACACCCACCACCCCCATTTGCTGGATTCTAATGTTAGAGTGCACTAGTGCGTCTGACGTACCACAACTGAGCTTTAGTGTTGCAGCTTGAGTTTCCCCTTGGTAGCTATAAAGTGTATAAATTTGTTAGTAGTAATTTTCCAACAACTCTTCCAAACAGAACTTGCATTGATTCGATTTTATTTCCGACAGAGAATTTACCCTGATCTGGCTGCTGTACATGTTCACTTCTGAAAAGGGGAAAGCAGGACTGAAATTGAATCCTTAAAAATGTGTCTCTTGGCTACAGTCCAGCAGTGTAATAGCTGGCTGGACTTGTGGGTACCGTACATGGGTTTGGATGTTTACACTCTATAGTCGGAAGTGGAGTGCAGCAAAAAATATGATAAAGCTCAACATTATAATTAGAGTAATTAAGAAAAGGGGTCTCTCTTGGGTAGTAAGCCCTAAAATAAACTTGGTGTAACTGTGTTTGACTCAGTAGTGGGACAGGGAGGAGTAAATGACTCCCATCTGTAGCCCAAGGGCAGCCCCACTACCTAGCAGTCTGTACTCCTCTCTTTCTTTGTAATGAAAAGGTATTTGTTGTCACTGAGAGTAGAGTTAACTGCCAGGGAAACTATAAATTAGGCTGCTTTTTTGAAAAAGGAAAGAAGATGCTACTCTGAGCCCTCCCTTATCCCCAAGGATAGGGTTTCTGAGGAGAATGTTTGTCTTCGGAGCCATAAATTTCCACCAGGGTGGGGGAGTCGATGCAATTACACTCCACCCTGTTCTTAATCACCAAATGGCCAGGTACTATCTATTCCTCTCTCCCTGCTCCCCTACTGACTTTGCTTGGGATTGCTTCACCCCCCCCCCCCCGTTCCCTGCTGGGTGACGGATGGCTTCAGCTGTCGACAAACAATCACAGCAGAAGCATTTGGTCGCATTCCTTTTGTCTTGAGTGAGGAAACAAAATAGTTATATTGAAATGGTCGTGTTTTATGCGCACTTCTTTGTCTTGAGGCTTTTTGTTGTCTGGGTTTTTCACGTAAGAAAAGGATGGCCCCTGAACAAATTCAGTGCATTGATTTTATTCAGAGACCTCACAGGCTCCCATTTGAATGAAAACCCCTTTTTTTAAAGATTGGCTCAGTGTGATCAGCCATAGAATCATACCCTAAAATTGTTTTACACTGCAATTTTTGAAGCCATGACATTAAAACGTCTCAGGGTATGGTTTTCTCAGTAGATTCTTTTGACTCAGTGCTGTGCTGTCAGTCAGTGCAGAGCAGCCACTGACCTGAGGGTGAGTGCTCTTCACATCTCAAGCTGCATAGTCCCAAGAAAGACTCTAGGCAGACAGCTATGGGCATAGCATAGCTCTGCTGATTTGCCAAAAGTGAGCAAAAGAAAGGAACCCAATTTGAAAGATGTTTATTTTGTAATTTTACAGATTTCAGAGCAAGCTAGTAGATGCAAAGTGCAGTGTTGCACATCAAATCACACATCCCTAGTTTAATTCAAGTCTGAGTAATGGCACAGGCTAAATGTATCTAGACTCGTATGATGGTTGATCAAAAAATACATGCTATCATACCAGTTTTTGGAAAGGAAATTTTGTTTAACTGTAATGACTTACTCAATTTTTGTCCCTTTTTTTGTTTTGGGATGTTTGTTGATGGAAAAACACAGCCCTATGGACTATTGGGGGTTTTGTACCTTTTTATACATTTTCTAAGTGATTAAAAGACAAAACAGTTAGCAGATAAACAGTTAAAACAGTTGGCAAATAAAATTTATTTTCAGCTCAGACTGTAATAACTGAATGGTTAACTTTGCTCTACACAGTAATCCTTGTAGCTTCCAAGTGGTAATCTGCGCTGATTGTCAGCGGCTCATTTAAGAATGAAAAGGTCCTCGGCTGGAGTGCATTTTGGGGGGGGCACTCGCTCAGTGAATTTTCTTGGGCTTGCATTTAGCCATTGTCCTTAACTTTTCCTTCCTGCCAGTCTGCCTTTTGTTTCATATCAATTCTGTCTACGAGTCACCACCCCTTTACTTTGCATTGGTCAAATCAACAGAAAGGAACATGCCGCAGCCATTTTTCTGTGTGCCACAACTGAACGTCAACCAGCCTGACTTTCCTGCATTCAACCATCACTCCAGTGAGAGCAGGAAATCCCAGAAGTCATTCACGCGGCATATTGCTTTCTATCTTGTAGCCAGAGAAGGTTCCGTAGACTGGCGCCAAGTCTTTCTTTTAGTTGGTCCTTAATTTACAGACTAGTGAGTTTCCCCCCATAGTTTAAAACCTCTCAATACTTGTTTCTCTAGGAAAATTCCTTTCATGATTTATGCAATTAGGCTGATTTTAAACGGTGTCAATCAAGTTTTCCAAAAGGTTTGAAGAACACACGAGAGACTATTCCAGATGGGTTGCTTTCTGAAAATATAATCCTTAATCCATTTTAATCCAATCATAGCACCAGGAGGATTTACTGAGATGAAACATCCTCATATTCAAAGGAAATGCTGGAAATCTGGTTCTTACCTTCAAGTAAAGCCTAGACAATAGTACAGTGACTGAGAAGGGCATTTTTTTTTGCTGTCATGATTTTCAGACTTTATTAGTCAAGATATAGCTGTTTTTAAGACACAGTCACTTGATTTTACTACCATATACCTTAATCTTATTTCAAATCCTGTACCTGCACGTATGCTCTATTATTATATTATGTTTATTTTCTGTGTCAAAACTGTGTGCTGATCTGATCTTATCTTATCTTATCTTATCTTATCGTGTTATATCATATTTTTGTCTAAAGTAGGTTGTCACAGAAGCACAAATGGGTCTTTCTGTGGCCTTAAATAAAATGACAAGCAAATTTTACAGCTTTTATGGGCGTTTTATGATGTCTGCAGCCAGATTAACAGCTGGGATGTTGACTCAACCTTATCAGTGGCATCTCCATTTAGAGGGCAGGGACAGAAACACTGTAGACAGTTTGCAACCTTTTTTTTTTTTAATTTTAAGAGTGTATTCAGGTTGGGTAGCTGTGGCCCATCACTAAATGTCTCCTCCGCTTTTCCCCATTGGTTTTGTTTTTGAGGAGAAAGTTGATCCTACCCCCTGGCCCCCTTTTCCTGCTGGGATTAAGGGCCTGTCAGACATATGTGATCCAGGAAATACCTTTACTAGGCCCAAGTGGGGTCACCATGGCAACTGGCACTAGAACCTGCCTCTGCAAGCCTGGGCTCACTCGCTCCTGTGCACATGCTCACTGGCTCACTATGTCTGCTCCCTCTCCCCCTTTATTGTTTGGAGGCCTTTGTTGTGATGGTGGGAGGGATTAGTCAGGTTTTCTGATGTTGACATGAAGTTATACTGTACGGATATGCTTCCTGTTGCGAGGAAGTGCTTTTACAAACATACTGTAGGCTCTGAGATCACTTTGTTTTCTTGTCTTTAAGTCTTGCTTAACATATTTGCATTAAATTATCTCTTTCCACACTTAGTTGATGGAAACTAAACTAGCACACCAAAAGACAGCTTTAAAAAACAGAAAAAAACAGATAAATGTTTGGATTAACTATGTAACACGAACTAAAATAATGACAGGTGAAATTAGCTTTGTTTACATGAAATCTCAAAGGTCCATGATGTACAGGAAGAAAATGTTACTGCACAAAATGAGGCCTCTTTAATAAGTTTTGTAAATCATACTTGCTTATCCTACCTTTTCAGCTTGTGAATATCAAGACTTTCTTTAGCCTACCTTGAAAAACTGAAAGAACAAGCTAAAACAAGGCAGTTTCTAAAGTAAATGACTTTACTTATGCGTTCAAAAACTAGCTATCAAGGTCTTTACACACCTGGCATCTTTGTTTTATGGAATTTATTTGCACAACATTTTTGAACCACTGTTTTTATAATGAGTATTTTCACACGGAATGTGAATATAATGTGGCAATGAAGAGGCATGTAATTTTTTTCAAATCAACATTGATTTTTCCTGGATTTTGCAATAAGAATAAATGCATACAATCATCCGTGTTAAACAAGACGTCACGTGACAAAACAATGATGTAGGCTACCTGTTGTCATGTAGCCACTGTTTTATATTAAAAAGATAAAACTCACAGAGACACTGAACAGAAGGACAACAGAAAATTGGACTATGCGGACAATGAGGAGTGTAACATGAATGTCAGATGAACCAAATCCACCATGTATGATTTTTATCTGGATGCATAGGAACAGAAAACACTGGAAAACCTTAATGCAGATAGAGATGGAGACAAACGGGTACACATTCTGCATCTAGTGATGTTAAATCAGTTCTATTTCTGTTAAATGAGCTGGCAGGAATTTATGGGAATCTCCAATTGAAAAAGTGTTGAAACCATTGCAGACTTGCATCGCTGCGTGTGTGAATGGTTTTGTTTGTTTTACATTTTTGTGTCATGTATTTTCTCACATCTTTGGTGTTAAAAGCCTTTTACTAGACCAATGAATTTACTAGATCAATGAAAACACCGAGACTAAATGTAATGTACAAGTACAAACTACCCAGTTTTTTCTTGTAATGGAGAATAGGCTGTAGGAAATATGAGAGCTGAATAGAATGACTCAGATTTTTATGATACTGCCACAGGGTTATCTTAGAACCCAGGTGCCATTTTGCCCTTAACTGAAACAGCATATATTTGTGACTTTTTGGCATGTAAGTGTGATTCTAGAGCAAGAATGTCAAAGAAGTTGGCCAGTGACGATCTTTACCTTTGTAACTAGACAAACAACACCATTGTGATGGACAACGTGTCAGCATAATTGGGTTACCCCCTCCCCCTAGCAGACTATGTAGTCATTTAGAACAAGGGGGCTCAGGTGTCTCGCACTGTGACACCTCCCCGGTCTTCATTCCTCTAATTGAATTCTACCTTCCTTTCCCAAGTAGCTCCTTCCCTGCCTGACGATGGGGCTTTGACTAATTTGCGACGTGATTTAATTTGAGAATGGGGTTAGGGAGGCAACGTAAAGGAGGAAATAAAGGAACAGACTTTTCTACTGTCTCTTGGACCCATTTTGATCACTAGAGCTTGACGATATGCCCAAAAATATACACAAATGAAACATAATTACTATGCATTTCTGTCAGTTGTCCACACAATAAATGTCAACCCATTATTTTATTTAAGATTACAGGCTTATGTTCAGTCCTGAGTGAAAGGAGAAAAAAACAGATGGTTGTCTGTGGTTTTAATTTACTAAAAGATGCAACAAGACAAAAAAAGATGGAACCAAAACAGAAAAGGAAAAAGATGCAGCACCAGCGTTACAAGGCAATGGTAAACAGTGTAGCTCCTGAGGCTAATGCAACTAGATCCTAGTGTTATCTTCTACTGTTAAACCTCTAAACTTTGCACCACACTTGTTGAGTGCATCTCCACAACTATATCCCGATTACGTCCTCATTCTGATTTGTTCAGCCTCTGTTTATTTTCACTGTAGAAACTTCACTAGAGAAAGGGTTGTTTCACTTAATTGTTGAGATTTTAAAAAATCTTCCAGTGTGGGACCAGCTTACCCATGTTAAACTACTCCTCTGTTTTATTGTAGTCGTCAGAGAAACACCAGTGGAGCTGTTCAGCCTTTATATTGGGGATCCTTTGGATCTGAGTTGCCCTGCCGAGGACTCCCACCATGCTGTCAACTGGACTAAAGACCATGTGGCAATACTTGATGGAGAACATACGCACATCCGCAGTGAAAAGCTAGAGATTGAGGCTGTGGAGCTGGCAGACTCTGGTCTGTACACATGCACCACCTTTGGCAACCACAGCGTCTACTTCAATGTCACAGGTAAGAATATAAAATGACCCAAACATCTGAGAAACATCTTATGTTATATAGCATTGTACAGGTTTTGTTTCTTTTAGTGTCATGATGAACAATCGGCAAAATGTTGAACTCTTAACACAATTTATACTTTACACACTAACTCTGCATACACATGCAGAGGGGGTGTTCCCTCCGGTCTCCGCGTGCAGTATGTTACAAGTTTGGCATGTTTTCGAGGGACTCATGCATCCGTCCTTAACGTAGAAAACGGTGCAGTGCCACCAGAAATTGTGGGGGCGCTCTAGCGCAGTGCACCTTATGTGGCGAAAGAATAGAAGAACAGAACGTAACATAAAACACCGAAAGATTTACAGGATTGGCTCAACTTTTTGAGGAGAGGCTGTGCCATAGGCTGTATATATTGGTGTCATCTTGGAGCCAAAAATGGGATGCAACCACATTTGTATGAATGGCAGCGGTGCCAACAGAGCATAGGGAAAGCTAACTAACTGCTGGCCTTCGGACGTGCTAAAACTTCACCAACCAGTGTTAAACAAAATCATAGTGTTAGTGTCAATACTTACCCACAACTGTAGTCGAGTGTATCTCGGGTAAAACTATGTCCATACTGAATAAATGGAAGATACGAACGTCTGACTCTACCAGCGACACTAGTTGCCATGGCAACATGTAATGATATGGAAGTGATAGGTTGGATCATTTGCTGTAATATCTTCATAATGGAGCAAGAAGTTAAAGATGGACCAGATCACTTATTAGAGGCAACAAATAAAATGTTTGAGCATAATGAGTCATGGCAAAAAAAAATTTCGTTTAGTATTTTCAGACAGAAATCCAATGTAACTCCACACTGCCTGCTAGTGGATGTACTGCTTACATCCACGCCAACGTAAAGTGCGCATTGGAGTAAAAATGCCAGGGATGTTTGACAACGTACTTGCATAGAGTATAAATGAGCCTTTAGGTGAGTTTATGCTAAAATCTGTTAGTGGCAATTTTGCTAAATGTCAAAAGAGAGAATCCCTTCAAAGTCAAAAGATGCCTTTTAAAGATTAGCATTTGATTTAAGGGCACACTCACACTAGGGCAAACTGGGCTGAGCCATACCAAATCACGATTGTCCTCCCTCCCCACTCCTTACTCCCCTGCTGGTCTGCAGTGACACTGATCTAGCTGAGGTGTGGATGCATCTGCACATAGATCAGGGGTGGGCAATTCCAGGTCCTGAGGGCCAGTGTCCCTGCATGTTTTCCAGCTGTCTCTGCCCTACCCACTGTTGATTAGCTGGATCAGGTGTGTTCAGTCAATCAGAAGCTGGAAGATACAGTGGGTAGGGAAGAGACGGTTGGAAAACAAGCAGGACTCCGGCCCTCGTTGCCCACCCCTGACATAGATCATGTCACATTATGGTAAATGGTCTTGCACTTGCATAGCACCTTTCTACCCAACATCGCTCATTGCACTTTACACTGTTTTGCATTTACCCATTTGCTCACACACCAGTGGTACACTCACTGGAAGCAACTTGGGATTCAGTGTCTTGCTCAAGGACACTTTGGCCTGTGGACATGAGAAGCCAGAGATTGAACTGCTAACCCTCTGGTTCATGGACAATCCGCTCTACCTACTGAGCCACAGCCACCCCAACTGGGCCACAGCCTCCACTATTAACACATATACAACGGTATCGATTTTGTGGCTTATGTCTGAGTTATTTTTGGTCATATACAGAGTTCTACTGGGTTTCTCCATTATGTAAGATTCAGTGATTTTCAGCGTAATCATGCTGCCCGCATGAGGCGGCAGCAGGAGATGATGCTTAGATATCAGGACTGTGCCATGTCTTTGTGCACATACTTGAGGGTTTTACCATTCCATGCAGAAGCCCACCTTTTTCAATTGTATTGATGCCAGGTAAGAGCACACACTTAGGACTGAAGCACGAACATTACTCAAACAATCTGTGCTTTGGTGATCCACGCATTGATTAGTGTGCTTATGCCCTGAATATACATTCAGTTTGTTGAATCACATTTAAATATCCATTGTTACAAGCCTCAGTCTTAAACAGAAAATTTACAGTTAAACATGGCAAACTAATTATTATTTTTTTAAAACTATTCACAGCCCTAATAAACACACACACACACAATGATCACTAATATGTATGTTTTACCAGTTGATACCCTAGCTTCCTCTGAGGATGATGATGAGGATGAAGAGTCTTCATCAGAAGAAACAAAGTTGTTGGGCAGTCAAAAAGAGATACGTAAGTGTGTTGTGTTTATCATGTTACTAAAGCCACTACCACTAATGGTGATTCCTCACTTGCCTGCGGTCACACTATATTGAATAATTACCACAAACATCAGTGATTTAAGAGGTTATGATTTAATTATAGGTCAACTGTGTGTGGTTGTAACACCAGGGTGAATGATTCACTGTGAATCAGCAGCTTTTTACTAGTGACTCAGTCACAGCAGTGTCCCTATATTGCCTTAGCGTGGTTAACCCTAGATGTCTCCCAATTTGTCTGTAGCGTAATTAAATCACTGACCTCAGCATCTGCTTTCTGCTGGTCATTCAGCCCACAGAAAATCCAGTAGCTGCTGTGTGACAGGCATGTTGACCTTCAGCTTGTACTAGGACTCCCAGAACTTTTTCTGCCCCTGAAATGTACACAAACATGACTTCATCTGAACAACCCATTTTGAAGCATCTAAAAAGTATTTTGTCAGTTTAGAGACATTTGGGCCGTTTATCTGTTCACCACTAACCCTATAATAAACTATACCAAATAACTATAATTTGGAAGTCTTTTTAGTGGATTGTGTAATTTCTTCTGCTAAAAGACCTCAGATAAAATGAATGTATGGAATTTGACTAACTGCTTTACTCCCTCTTGTTTATTAGCAATGGCTCCACAATGGGCTCAACCAGAAAAAATGGAGAAAAAGCTTCATGCTGTCCCAGCCAGTAAGACTGTGAAGTTTCGCTGCCAGGCCAATGGCAATCCAATTCCCACACTGAAATGGTATAAGAATGGAAAGGAGTTCAAGAGAGACCATCGCATCGGAGGCTTCAAGGTCAATTAAAAATACTCTAAAAATGTGTTTAAAATTCCTCTCACTGTCTTAGTGACTTTGCACCCCCCTTAGCATATCTACTTGAAGCCTGTTATTCAACAGGAGTGTAGATGTGTCAGTGATCTCATCTCCACATTAGATCACCAACCCCTCCCTGTGAGTAAGGAACACTTTCTGCAAGTGAATAGTGGAGACAAGTTTCATATTTGACCTGAAAAACAATGCAAGATGAAATCCTATGCCTCAAAAAGATATGCTGTGCCATACTAAGAATACCTCCAGGTGGGCAATCCAAGACACTTATGTGGATGATTGATAACACTGGCTGTCCTCATTTTGTGTACTAGTGCATCTTCTTTTCTGTAATTACATCCACACAGCAGTATACTTGCTGTGATCTTGACTGCACCTGTGATATATGAAGTGTTTTGTAATCGCTCTTTTATTAACGTCTTCCTATTTCCAAGCAGGCTATACAGATGTGACACTAACTGCTGATAATATACAAGAGTAGATAAGACTGTATTGTCGGCATGTTTACTTTAAAGGTGCAGTTGGTGAAGGGCGTGCACTGAACATGTCTTAGCCCAGTTTCATATGACCACATACATTTGAGGACCACCAGGAATTAAAATATTGTAATTAGTCCTGTTCAAATTCTCAACTGATGTCAACAGTTGTTTCTGATAACAAACAAGGAAAACAGCCAACCCACAGTCTGTGAATGTGAACAAAGCACATAATGTGGCTTTTTTATTAGGAGGCTGTAAATCTTGTGTTTTATGTACTTTTGCTTTGACTACTCTTTGGATGACTGTATTCAGTGGCACTTTGCCGTACAGGTGTGGGATGCACATACACATTCACACCGGCCAAAAAACACCCTCCTTCCCTGCATCTGCTCTTCCTATCAAGGTTGTAGGCCAGTCTAGCTTTGTCCCATGTTTCTACAGCCCATCTCCTTCCCCAGCTGGGGCACATTTAGGAGTTTCCTCTCAGCTGCCTGCTCCCCTCACATCCCCACCTCCAGTTCAGCCAAGCAGCACACTTAACCATCTGGCTGCTGTTTTTTTTTTTTTTTTTCAGTCAAGGTGCAAAGGTCTGCATCAGCGGCTGGGGACGTCTCCCATCCCTCCCACACTCTGCTTTTATGGCAAGGCTTCTATTGTTCATATCGTCTGCACAGAGACGTGCAGGAGGGACAGAATAATGTAGACCACATGTATGAAGCCAAGCACAACACATCTGGCAGTTGGCAGCTGGAGTCCCTCATCACGTTTTAGCTAAATGAGGAAGCAGTATGGCTCAGTCAGTGTATATGCATGTTTGATGTTGCCATTGCCTTAGAGGTTTGTTGGTTAATCACACACTGCCGGTCTTGGCAGATTTATGGAAGAAAAATTATAACATGTCTCGGAAAAAGAGCCAGGCATTAGTTGGTGCTAATAAGACAGGTTGGGGCAGACATATAAAACACATAGCCATTTTTGCTCGTACCCAATAGGGTTTTGTCAACAGGAAAAGGGGAGGGTTATCTTTTTATTATCGCATTATGTCATTAAACTTCTTAGCTCTTTCTTCAAACAGGAAACTTTTGATATATGATGATTAATAACAGGATTGAACAGTTATTCTTTGAAACACCTTATATATAACTGTGCCTTTCTTCCCTTGATGTGTAGGTTCGTGACCATATGTGGACCATCATCATGGAATCAGTAGTGCCCTCTGACAAGGGAAACTATACATGTGTGGTGGAAAATCCATATGGCAGCATCAACCACACCTACCAGCTAGATGTAGTCGGTAAGTGTTTGTTAGCTTTTGCCATTTTCTAGCAGGGAAACGTGTGGCATGTGTGGGTCCTTAATATTACTTGACTTTTTAAAATTCAATTTAGGCCTTAGTTATTAGTGTTAAATGTATGATATCTTATTGGCACAAACGTTTCATGTAGGTTAATTTATCTATATTTTTATTCATTTTGGTCAATGTAATACCATTCTGCTGTTACAAAGCTTTGAACTTATTATAGAACCTAATACTAACATTATCTTGCACTTACCTGCTGATAAAATGTACATTAACATAACTCTTATGAAAATACTCTCTGCATGGAATGATTTATTTTTATGATTTACAAAATTTCCATGATTTTCAGAAGCTGTACATGTGGTTTTAATATAATGTTCAAGGGTTTGAAAGGTATTAAATGTGTCTGATATTTGTCGACACAATGAAACCTGATTATGGTCACCTGTAGACGTACACGAGACTCTGTTTGCACCGACACTAAATCAGTTTCTCTGTTGTTTCATATCACTACAGTAGGATGGCTCATTTTCCACATGGGGATAATGATGTCAAGTTTTTGTGGTGCAAACTGGGCATGATGTGGAGAAAGCTGGTTGCTTATTTGGGCTCTGTAACCCACACTCACACCAGTGGTTCACTAAATTATGTTCCCACTTTGACCATGACTGTTGTCCCCTGGGCTTTGCACAACTTCACCCAAAAACCCGATGACAAGAAAGAGCACAAGTGTAAATGTAATGGGTATAGTCACAAGTGTTTGCTAAATTCTTATTGATATCTTGGTCAGAAAATCCTGGGCAGACTTCTGTCACTCTGCCAGACGTTAAAGTGCATAGTTTACTTTGGAGACTTATCCGTCATCAAAATGGAGCCACAAGAACATTTAATTTTACAGTAACTGCTCCACATCAGACACTTAACTTGCTGGCCCATCTATTGTACCCCACTGTTAGTAATTACACAAATGGCATATGGCTAAAGAAACAGTTGCAGTAATTTTCCATATGAGAAATTATAGTCTGTAACCTGTGAAATTACACAGTATAAATCAGATTGGACTGGTGACCCAGTCTAAGTCAGTCATCACTACTTGCAGTAACAACACCTTTAGTTTTAAAGGCTTTTATTTTGAGAATTAGTCAAGCAAGTCTGTTGTAAAATTATTGCACATGCTTTTATCTTTGCTTCACGCCACACTAAACCAAACTTTCTGTCTCTTTCGGTTTTTTTTTTTGTCACAGAACGGTCTCCCCACAGGCCAATCCTTCAGGCAGGTTTACCAGCAAATCGTACAGCGGTGGTTGGCAGTGATGTGGAGTTTGAGTGCAAGGTCTTCAGTGACCCTCAGCCTCATATCCAGTGGCTTAAGCATATCGAGGTTAATGGGAGCCGTGTTGGTCCTGATGGCTTACCATATGTTCGTGTCCTAAAGGTAGGAGAATACTCTAAATCCAATCCGGTTGTATAAAGTCTGATTCTGCAGGTGTAGCAAAAACAGTTAAACTCGCTCGATAATGCTAAATTTGGAAACTGAATATTTATGTGCTGTTTTAACCCCATCAGCCTTGTGAATGAAGATCCTGGTTCTGTTACTGTTCTGTCTGTTTTGCACATGACTTGTTTTTGCTTCCAGCATTCTGGGGTCAATAGTTCGGACGCTCAGGTGCTGACCCTCTACAATGTGACTGAGGAGGAGGGCGGGGAATATACATGTAAAGTGTCCAATTATATAGGAGAGGCCAATCAGTCGGCCTGGCTGACTGTCACAAGACATGAGCCCACAGGTAACCACCACGCAGCAGTACAGGACGGCACAGTGGAGGCGATTCTAGGACCACCTGGAAAACTAGGGCTGTATAGCTCCAGACAACCTCAGCTGTTTCTCTCCTCCCTCTGTTTCTCCCCCCTCTCCCTTGCCTCAGTGCTCCTGACTGTAAATGACGCTATGGAAAATTCCCAGCAGAACAGTTGAAAGTGTTTAGTCTCAGGTTTATGTTGGACCTGTTCTCATTCCTGCCCCATGCCTGAGCTGTGCCCTCCTAATAAGGGCCTCTCTTGCCATCTTCTTCTATTACTCTCGCTCCTTTGCCCTTCAAAGCCCTTCATGTACAGCTCATAGACTCGTTCTCTGTGCTTGTGTTCCCTCTGTTTTTTTCCAGCTGTCTTCCTCTGCTTATCCATCCTTCACAGACCTCCTGTTGTTTGTCTAATGCTTACATAGTTTGCAGAAGTGAGAGTGCAAGATGTGTCAACGTTTGAGCGTGGCCTGTTCTGCTCTGGAGTTTTCCATGGTGCCCATGTCTTGCATGTAGAGATGAAACTGAGGTATTTGATGTGGTGAAGGGATGGCCAAGTATGGGGTTCAGACTCGCCTAACCAGCTCCTCCACTAACAGACTGGGGGGCTCTTTCTGACAGAGTCCTCTGCAGGGGCTCTCAGTGGTACCTTTTGGGCAGATGGTGTTGGATCGAGGAGGAGAACGCTCCTCCATTCCCTTCCTTTTTCAGAACCTTTTACTCATGGTTACCTTTTCCCTCTTGGGCCTCTTGTTGGGTCTGCTTCCTTGTTATCTTCTAGACTGCTGGCCTTAACACCACGGACAAGGAAATGGAAGTCCTCGTACTGAAAAATGTGTCTCTTGACGATGCTGGGGAGTATACGTGCTTGGCGGGCAATTCTATCGGGTTCTCTCATCACTCTGCATGGTTGACCGTTTTTGAAGGTATCAGTGGTCCTGTCTCTCTCCTGAATTTCCTTCTTTGCCCTTTTCCTTTACTCCAGCCTGGCTGTCCAATATCACATTTGTGAGAATGTCTATTAAAAATGTGTGAGGAAGCTAGGGCGAGTTACCAGTACTAAAACTCTCTCACTATCTCTGTCCACAGCATGGCTCCTACTCCATCTAAACTCCTTAGATGGGAGAGTATTGGCCATGCTTTCCTGTATCCAAAATGAAATCACTGAATGCCAAACAATTCATGCACTCTCTGGTCTTCAATGGAAGAAAAATTGGCAAATAAAGACACACCAGTAGTGTTTTTAAAATGAGGCCGAATAGCTGTTCACTTAATGGTCTCAACCAGGTACCACTTCATGTTTTATAAAAGGCTTGTTTGGCAGCTCTGATCAGATTTCACTTTGAACTGTCTCTACCATTCTGCTCTTTAATTGGTGTTTGCATTTGATTTGGTCTAAAGCTGATTTTCTTTGACAAGAGCTTCAAATGACATGTATTCCTGATGTCATTTCCTGCTGTGAGCACAGCGGCTGGCTTTGATAATTGGCTCTGTAGTAGATGTGTCTCATTCCTGAAGGGTGGAATGGGCATTTGTCCAATTATCAAGCTGCTTGTCAGTCGGCCTCTTCACACAAGTGCAGCTCACTTGTGTTGCTGGTGTTGGTTAGGGGTGTAATGGTACACTACGGCTACGCCACCCTTGGTTTGGGATGAAATCCAGCTCAAGTAGTCAGTGAAGTTCAATATGTAGTGCTACTGACACAAATGGGTTCACCTGCAATTGACACAAAACCAAAATGCAGCCTGTCATAGTTTACAGTGGTACAGTATATAATCTGAAAAGTGTCATAGGTTTATGTAAATATACAAATTTGTCATTTATTGATTAAGTAAAAATAAGTTTGTTTTATATATGGCGTGAAATGCTGATTTGTTGAATTATTAAACCTTTTGCACAAGGCAACAATATTGAGTCATTCATAAGGAGGATTAAAAGTACAGCAGACAAAAACCAAAAGCAGTCTTAAAATGACATTTGACATTTCAGAAGTAAAGGCTGATCAAGTCCTTAGAAGTATTAGAGCTACAGGAGCCCAAATCAGGTTCTGGACTTGGAAATTGCACACCTTCCTTCTGTAGTTCTCTCCTTGCAGTGGATATCAGCTATCAACTGAATATAAATATGGTTAACCTGGTGCCATTTCATGATGCTATGGAAAAGTTCAGCCACCTTTTCAAGCTTATGTGTTGATCCATGGAGTAGAGTCAAGTACCGTATGTTAAATCCGAACAGTGCTCAATAATTACAGCTGTTAATTGGATACGTGAATCATGCTGATCTGAAAACGCCTTCGATTGACAAAATCTACCCTGCCACAGGCAGATTATAAACAGCCAAAAACAACAGGGCTCACAGACGTGTGTTGAATAATTGTTTCTTCTCAAGACAACTTGAAGCTGACTTTTTTTCTGGCTAACATGGAAAAAAAAAAACTACAAGGCACTGTAAGACCATCAATCACTGTCATTTGGTAAAGAAACGCATTTCAAGTCAGTGTCGCTACATTTTCTCGCTATATACACAGCCACATCCCAAGCCAAGGTTTGCATTATACTGTGTTTTTCACAAAAACATGGAAACCATTACATCCCGAGTACTGGTATGAATAAACGTTGGTGTTTTCACTCAATGGGAGGAAAAAAACAAGACCTGAAGATTTAACACACAAATATTGTTTCTACCACCAGCACCAACACGCAACTCTTTAAGAAATGCTTCACAAAATGAGTCAGAATCAATTGAACATTTTTACTTGTGTTATCCAGGATTGTTGTGAGTTTATGCTTTGTGCTGTGCAGTTTTTCTCCCAATAGTCATGCAGTTTGATCTAGAAAATGTGATAATTTGATTAAAAGATGTGTGAAGTGTTGTTTAATTGTGTAAAAGTCAGAACCTTTGCGCACTGTTACATACAGACATGAGTAAACAAGTCCATTATGTTGAATTTGTGTTAAAACTCCTGGAAATATTATGGAGTTAGTTGTCCAGTACTATTCATGTTTGTTTCCTGTGTGTGTCTGTGTCAAAGACTCTGGTTTTTACACATATCAAAATTGTGTGTGCCTGCATGGATGCTTGTTTGTGCAGATCCTTTGTTTGTGTTGCTGTGTATTGAAAGCATGGGTATATTTGCTAACACAAGCCTGTATAAGTTAATGTAGCTGACACCCACCCTTCCTGCTCCCTGTCACCCTGCGTTCCTCCATCTAGCAGTCTCACACTATCCTCAAGCCAACCACACCTACTTGGAGGTGGTCATCTACTGCGTGGGCTTCTTTTTCATCATTGTCATGGTGGCCATAACTATTATTGTTAAGATTCGCACCTCGTCCAAGAAGAGTGACTTCAACAGTCAGCTGGCCGTCCACAAGCTGGCTAAAAGCATCCCTCTGCGCAGACAGGTAACAGAAAGTAGATAGGGGGTTTGGAATATTTATACATTCTCTTCTTTCTCTTTCCACATTGATTGAGTTTGCAAAGACACAGCCCTTCAATATGTTTGAACTTTTGGAGTCAGTTTGTTCACTTCCTTAAAGGTAATAATACAAAAAAAAAATTGGATGCATTCAACAAGCTTTCAGGTTGGTTGTACACTGATGTGTTGGATCAGGTAGGTGACAGTCCAGTGTTTCTTCTCAGCAAGCATGATGTTTTGGATTTTTTTCTATGATTTTTCAACACCATTCTTTAACAATATAGGAAATGTTATACTACAACATCCATTCTCAATCAGTGAAAATAAAATATATTGGCGATGACTGTTCTGTTAAGTGTATTTATTTTAATATTGAACCTACTACACCTATTCTGTTTGTTTTACAAATGATTCGTAACATCAATAAGATCTTGTTGGCCTATTACCTCATTTGAACCATTTATTTAGTCTAATTTCTTAGGATGTAGCAAACACGTTTCTCTTTCAATGGATGATTGCAAGGCACTATTATTAGATTGTAAAATAAGCAGTAATGTAATTTATTACTTATTTTTTATAATATAGATGAGACCTGAATTATTGTGAACTTTGTGGGTTTAGGATGGTGTTTTGGAATTTAAAAGGCCACTCCCAGTAAAGGCTTGTGAAATTGCACTAGACTATCATGATTATGTTTTGTGACACTATCAATTCACAACCACAATGAACTGGTTTTTTTTTAAATTGATAGTTTACATGAGAATCTTTGTGATATTATTTGTTCCATTTGTATTTAAATTTGCAGCTCCTAGATAAGTGAAATCTTACCTAGGGCTCAAAACTAGAATCAAAGAGTATTGCAATATACGACAATATATTGACTTGGATTATGACATTACATAAGTAGATTGTCAACCTAGTATCCTGTTTCTTGAACTACATAAGTGCCTACTGCCGGTGTCTGTTCCACTATGAGGGAGTAATGTCACTCTTCTTTCCTTCAGGTGTCTGTGGACTCAAGCGCCTCAATTCACTCTGGAGTGATGCTGGTTCGTCCCTCGCGCCTCTCGTCCAGCGGCTCTCCGATGCTGTCAGGAGTGTCTGAGTATGAACTTCCCCAGGATCCCAGATGGGAGCTTCCCCGTGACAGGTACATACTGGACAAATCTCTCAAAGTCGTAGCCCCACAAATTTTAGCTTTGAAAATGGAGGGAAATAAACCACCAATATTAACAAGAAGTTTTTTTTTTTTTTTTGCATCTTTGACGCGTCTCTGAACAAAACACTGATTGTATGAGCGCCACAACAACAGGCACAGTAAAAAAATCAAAGAAAAGTGTCAAAAGAAGCAACCAGCAAAACTTCGAAAGCAGGGCATCAAAAATGTAGTTAACTAAAATTAAAGTTTAAACTCTTCACTTTGTATGGCTCTTTTTTCTCCTCCCCTTCACAGACTGGTTCTGGGAAAACCCCTTGGTGAAGGCTGCTTTGGGCAGGTGGTCATGGGAGAGGCTCTAGGTCTTGACAAAGAGAAACCAAACCGTGTCACTAAAGTCGCAGTTAAAATGTTGAAATGTAAGTTTCCCTTTTTTCTGTAGTTGCATATGTGTGTAGAGCAAATCTGTGTTGTTGAACTGGAAAGCTTGTTTTGTGTGTATTTAATTGCAACGTTCCAGGGACTCAAACTTCTAACACCAATGCTGTAATGAACAGATAGTAGGAAACATCTGCCATTGGATCCTAGCCACTGTGCAAATGGGAGAGTAGAGTAAAAATTTATGAGAACCCTTGACATCCCTTATAAAACAGTGTTCATTAAACTCCACAGAGGAGTGAGGATGCAGGGAAAGTAGAATTTATAGTCTCGTGCTTTAAGTGCCTTTCCCCGGGGAGCATTCCCCAAGACAAACGCCTGCCTTATTTCTGTGATATTGTACGTTCCTGGTCAAAGTGATTACTGCATAGCCTTTTTTAGCATTTTTACCAACAGAGCATCAAGTAACTACCCAAATATAATTTATTTCCCTTTCCCTCTAGCTGATGCTACAGAAAAAGACCTGTCAGACCTCATTTCAGAGATGGAGATGATGAAGATCATTGGGAAGCACAAGAACATCATTAATCTGCTGGGAGCTTGCACGCAGGATGGTAAGACCAGACAGACAAGCCTGCTACTGACCTGTTCACCTGTGCAAACACAATCCTTCTCTCTCTCACACACACAATGTCCCCCGGACAACAATGTTGCTGTGAAACTTACTTTGGGAGATGTGTAGAACGGCATGAATAAACCATTCTGACACTGGCTTCCGAACTCGCAGTTTGAATTGACCACAGCTGCTGCCATTTTTCTCCAATCATCCCTGGCGGGCCTGAGCTCTGATCATTGGCTGCTGCTGTAGAGAAACGCTAACCTCTAATGACCTGTTGATCTCTTGAGCCTTCATTTGCTACATTGGTTTCAAAACCTTTAATACCTGTGCCTTTTCAAATCAAATCCAATACCTGTCTTTTAGTGCAGTTTATGTCTGGTTCGCTTGTCTGTTACCCTGCTACTTAATTGGAAACCAGCCTATGTTTACTTACGAGAGCAGCAGATTTTGACAACTGATCAGTTTCTACCAAATACAGTATATTTAAACAAAGCTAAACAAGAGAAAAATGTACTCTTTACCATTTTACAAGCTGCAGTAAAATGCTCACAGACATCTGTATCCATGCATTATGCTGTACAAAGTAAAGAAGCTTTCATAGCATATGTGGTGTACCTGAATGCACCACAAAATCCCGTTCCGGGCTGTGAGTTATCAAAAGCATACTGCCTGTAAATGACATCAAAATGTGCTAATAGTCATTTATCTGCCAGTGTGACTATGAGCTTCCTGAGCTTTTCTCCTCAAGCAGAAAATCTATTCTAGTAC
>JAQQAE010003707.1:0-19795 GCA_029823295.1 Pseudamia nigra | reverse complement strand
GCAGAACATTACAGAGGTTCTGTTAAGTTCTACAAAGCAGGTGGAATTTCCTTTAGTTACACAAGTTTAAATTAGAATAAAATATACATTTTAATGTAAAATAAGTCATTTCAGTCGAGTGTCTATATCACCTTCTATCATGAGTATTTTTGCTCCCACAAAATGAAAGACAACAAATGGGTATTAATTGTGATTAATCGAAATTAATCCAGTGACCCTGTGATTTATTTAGATTAATAACAAATGGTTATTAATCGTGATTCATTGAAATTAATCCGCAGTGACCGTGTGATTAATCAGATGAAAAATTTGAATTGTTTGGCAGCCGTAATAAAAACATAACTGGCTGATGTGTAAAAGTGTAAAAACCCCACATATAATTGGAAATAATACAAAATGCTGAAACTGGCAATTTTTTTAAATGACATACCCATTTTGATTTTAATGCCAGCAATATGTTTCAAAAATGTAAAAAAGACAGTTAATAAAAATATAATTAGCTCATTTGCAAAAGACTAAAAACCCTACATTTAATTGGAAATAACATAAAGATGTGAAAGTGTTGAAGAGAAGATGAGATTTTTTTGGGGGGTGATATACTCGTTTATCAGAATACTGTACTAGATAAATTGAGGTGTCATAGCAGCAACAAGATGATGCAAAGTAAAAAAATATGAAAATATAAAATTAAAATAAACTCTACACTATAATTTACATAAAACATAGTAATGAAATATACACTACTATTTACATACAAATATAAAGTTATATTTTGACATCAGCAACAGGTTTCATAAAAGTTGAACCAGTAGTAAAAACAGACCTAATAAAAAACACCAAATAGAACATCCCATGGCATCAAATCCCATGGAATTTTCAAAAAACAAGTACATTTCTCAGTTTCGACATCTGACGTGTTACCTTTGTGCCATTTTTAATTAAATGTGGGGTTTTAAAGTTTGACAAATCATCCCATTCTGTTTTCATTACGTTTTGAACAGTGGCTCAACTATTTTGGAAATGAGGTTGTAATTTCAAACCACAAATACCTGCCTGGCTTCTGCGACCTTCACTGACAAGCAAAACAAAAATCAGGCTTCAAACTGTAAAGAAATAATACTCTGTCATTACTGCGAGATCATTTTAAATACCCGCTGATTCAGGAACAGTTTAGACCTTGAAAAAACACAAAAAACAGCACTTTTCTATTATTGGTCTTTACGTATTGAAGCCGTTTTTAAAAACTGCGTTTAAATACGCTGTGTTGACTTTCTCACTTCTAAAAAGAAACTCAGTGAAATGTTTCAGCCAATTAAGTCACTGATGGTCAAATCATGGCAACAATAAATAACCAATTATGAAGAAATAATGAGTGCATTACCGCTGCGGTGCAGGTTTAAGGTGCAAAAGCTGCATTCCTCTTTCATTTTTGACTGGCTGCGTGTTAGTGGAAAAGTGTTAGTGAAAAAGTGAAGACAGCTTTTATAGTTGGTATTAAACTGCCGGAGGACTCCTATGTTCACTTGAGTGTATTTGGAGCGGCGCTGTTCAGAGATTCTTCAGTCCGGAGCTCAATAACATCACTGCAAACTATGAAACAGGCTGTAACCGGGGAATAAGTCGAACCTGCAGAAGCTGCTGCATTTGCTCTTATATGAAAAAATAAGTCTGTCTGCCATCTTTACACTGATTAACAGTGAGGGTTTGTTGGTGGAGTGTAGGGGTCTACAGCAAATGTGTGCCAATTTATTTCCTCAAGGTCTGCTGCGAGAAACCTCCCTCCTCTCATACAGCCCACACGTGGAGAGATTACATCTTTTATTTATCACTTCTTGGCTCTATTTTTCCAGCAAATTCCAGGCTGGGGTGCAATCAGCCAAGAAACCCTCCCTGTGTGTGTGTGTGTGCGTGTGTGTGTGTGTGTGTGTGTACACACTAGTGTTATTCCTCTTTGTAAGCATGCAGATCGAGCCTCCTCCTTCACAGTCTGGAGTAACAAACAACATTCACTTTCCCTACAAAAACATTTCCCCAATATCTGGGAATATACAGGCCTCCGGATTTGGCAAGCCTCGTGTGTGTGTGTGTGTGTGTGTGTGTGTGTGTGTGAGAGAGAGAGAGAGAGAGAAAGTGTGTATTCCCTGTGGCTCTTCAATGAGAACACAAAGCCCACATGGATGGCCTGCATTTAAAATTGGGGGGGAAAGGGGACGGGTCATGCAGAAGCTGAAGTGTTCAGATTGCATTACAATTCAAATTAACCATGCAGAGTAATGGGATTACTGTCCTCGGTGCTCTCCAACGGTGTCCCACGTCTACTGAGCACACAGGTGACATGCAGGGACACAATCGGAGACCGTCCTGTGATGCTGAAGGCCATAAAACCAGTGTTTTCATTAAAGTGAGCGATCAGTGTTTGCTCCTCCACAGATACACACCGAAACACCAACCTGAACCCACTGGCTGTGGTCGGGTGTGAATCATGGCCCTTTTCAAGGACCGGTTGTGCTCAATACACGTCCTCCTTCCAAATCTCTTCTATTTAACAAGGGAGTGAAAAGATGCTTTTGTTTGCCTTCCTATTGGAGGCGACAGGAAGCTTGAAAGACACAAATGAACATGAAAATAGGAACAAAGTGCCAAACTCACAATAGGAATGCTGGGGATTTCATATGTGTGCTGGGTAATTAAAATCTCAAAGAGGCTCTGGCTTTAAGAGCATGAAAAACATGGCAAAAATCAAGTGTTACTAAGGTTTGTGATTGATGGGGGAGAGTAGAAGGACGAGGAGCTGTCAGCATGGCATAAAATAAAATCCTCAGCGTCTTTCACTGGGTTAGAAACAAGCCGAGGCGCAGTATCTGACTGTTGTCATGCTTTCCATCAGAAAAAAAAAACAAGAACGATGAACACATGTGCAATGGTTATTCCACCACAGAATATTTAAAGTGTCAAAACACAGAGAAGGTCTGACTGACTCTCATGTTAGTAAGTCACAGTGCGGTGCAGCTTTTTCAAAGTGCTGGTGTAAAAATGTCATGAGTGGAGCTTTGTGAACTACATGTGAACTGTGACACAAAGAGAAACTCATTGTAATGTGATGTTTGAGCAGAGACCCAACCCGCTGCCTGCATTACTCAACAGTTTGATGTCAGCATTTCTAATCTTTTTTTTTTTTTTGGATTCAGAGAAACTTTCAAGAACTGTCTCTTAAATGTGGCACTAGTTCGGATCAGTGTCATCAGATGGTTTGGGCACTTTTAGGTGTTTTTTTTTTTTTTTTTGTACCAGACAGTCTCATGACCTGACCTGAGAGCAGCTGTGGAACTTTCTAAAACCCAAATTGACATGTTTGAGTGTTGAACTGCTTTGACTCCTGAAGCTGCTACTGAAGTGAATCTAATGCACCTACATGTGTTTTCTCCTAGTTTCTCAGTCGCTGTGGATTAACTGCAGCCTGTGAATTTTTTTTCATTTAAAAAGGGTCTATATCCTACATTCAAATTCAAACTGCCCCAAGCAAAACAGGATTTAAATGGTCCTTTCACTCACTCATTCCCATTCACATCATGCAGATTTTTAAAGCCCATTGTACTGAACCTCGCCTTTGTTACCAAACCCTGTCACTTCAGCTGCCTTCATCCCTGGTTTTCTACTCCACCTGTCCGTGTGCGTGAAGGACTCATCCAGTCATCCTGCTGGATTCACTCACCCACTTGCAGGACGTTGTCCACGCAGCCGCTCTCCAGCAGAGCGATGCCCCGTCGGAACGGCAGCCGCGTCTCGTCGCCGCTCTCCCCGCTACTCCCCATATCCTCCCCGGTGTTGAACGACGAGTACATGCAGATCTCCCGTTCGCTCCTCGGGAACGACCAGTACACGATCCGTCTCTGGACAGGCTCCGGGATCCGCTCGAAACGCTCCTCTACCCGCTGGAACGGCCACTTTTCCGCGACTCTCCGCGCCGCGATGTCCAGGAGAGTCTCCGGGCTCTGGGTTTTGCTGGATTCGCCCTGCGCGGCAGAGGATCCGCCACCGCACGGAGCCCCCGCGGCCCGTTGGCCCGGTCGACACGTCGCATTGTATCCCGTTCGACAGCAGAGCCGCTTGGCCGGGGGCTGCTGCACGCGCTCCGCCATGATAGCTCTGCTTTAACGCGGACGGAGGAAGTCAACGCACCATATGAACGGGATGTGTGCGGGGGAGGGGGGGGGGACCCACGGTGCGATTGTACGCCGTGTTTGGTCAAATCATCCTTTTAAGGGAATGTGGGGGCGGGGCTTCTCCGGGATTGTCCAACCCCTTTGTTGACAAATGAAGCGGGGGCGTGGTCAGTCCGGCGGCTCCGAGCTAAATGAGGACGGGGGGTGTGGCGGGGGGAAGGAATTCCCGCACGGACCCTAATCCTTTGTGAGAGAAGAAGAAAAAGCTGTGAAAGGACGTGGTTTTAATCACGACCCGTCTGTGGAGGCGGTGACACGGACAGCCCGGTGCACCGGCAGAGGATGACCGAAGGCTGGGTTCCGAGGGGCGGTCATCGGCCTGTCAACACCACATCCTCGTGGTTTGGGGGGGAGGGGCAGTGAACGCAGCACCGCCCCTGGGTGACGTTCAAAGATCCACAGGAATGTGGGTGATTTTAAAGAAAACACGGCGCTTTGTGGGAAATGACTTGTGACGAGTGTGTGACTGTTCGTGTAGAATCTGATCAGAGGCAAAACGTGCATCTGTATCTGAATAACATCACTTAAATAGATTCTCTCTGTTTTTGTTCACTTTGACGACAAAGTCTTCATTCTAATACATCTCATGTTTAACATTTGAGGAGTAAACTTCATAAACATGTCATTTACTGTCAACATGTGACATAATGACAGTTTGTAATAAATGTTTAGTCTCGTTATTGCTGATTTAGTCATTTATTGTGTCCATTTTTGTTCATTTTGTACACTCTTTCACTATTTTTTGTTTGGTGGATCTTATTTTTCAATCTGATCCAACATTATTTATAATGCACTTTAAACAACAAACCTTTTCCCAAAGAGCTTTTTTTTTATTTAACCTTTATTTATACAGGTGACCCCATCGAGACCCAAAGTGTCGTTTACAAGAGAGACCTGTTCCAGACATCAAATAAATTACAGCAACAACAACAACAACAATAAATTAATCTGCAGTGGCCAAATGTTCACACAAAACATACTAAAAACACACACATGTAGCTTTGTTTACTTTAATGACAAAATCGCAGCAGTTTTCAGTCATACATTTGATTTTCAACATTTGAAGAATAAGCCACATAAACACATTACATGTCCAACATTTGGGCTCATATGCAGCAAAAATGTGTATATAATATTCGTTTTAAGTAATTTTTAGTCCCATTTAGTCCTATTCAGTTACTTATTTTGCTCATTTTTGCGCCACCCATAAACATAAAGGAACAATGTGATGCATTAACGATTCAAAATGAAGTGTATGATGCTTAAAATGTCTGTGAGGATCCAGAGATGATGAGGGTTCAAACAAACCTTCATCTTTGGGAAAAAGACATTATTACTGTGAAATAATACACCGTCACGCAACATGAACTTGGCTAATGCAATGTAATGAAGACATAATATCTGTTGGTGTTTATTCATCAGTGCATATGTTAGTTTATACAACAGAGCAGGTCCTGCATGTTTTATCTGTTGTCATAAAGCTAATGGACAAAAAATTCAGAAAATCAGGAACAATTCCTGCTCCGTGAAGGCTTATGTTCAATGTGATGATAATACAGACATTATAGTTTAAAACAGAGAGCATCCCATCCACCCTATTCCTGTGTTTTTCTTCTTCCACAGCACCTTGATTCCTTGGTCTGTTAATCATCATAATAGAATTAGAGCCTTACGCTGCATTGTTATTCACACTTTACCTTTGCATGTTAAAGACAGACTGCCGGTCAAGCCCTGGAGTCAATGTGTGCTGTGTTCACTGTTTGCTTCAAGGTTCAGTGTGTGATTTTTAGTGACATCTAGTGGTGAATATGTAGACTGTAACCAAATGAATCCATACGTACTTATCTCCAGTTTGGTCATAATGAACCATTTTAAACTTTTCCTCTAAACTTTTAAACTTTTCCTATCTTAAAGAAGTTTTATTTTTGTGTAAAGTAGCTATTTAAAAATCCAATTTCTATGAATGATTGGTCAGAACATGCAGCAAATGAAGATATGATTCATGTAGTGTATGTAATATCTGCAGGTTCTTCCAGGTCTAGGTTTCATTTGAACATTGGCAGCATGTTTTAGTCTGGATCCTCCTGAAAAAGCTGAGCATTAAATCATTTTCAATTTCTGCATGAGTTCATAAGGGGAACAAAAATCGAAATAACAAAATCATTGAGAAAATTAACAAAATACGTAACATAATGAGCAAAATATGGACATGAACTAAATATGTTATAAAATGAACAGAAATTAACAAAAACATAAAGAAAATAATCAAGACAATAAATAAAATGAGGACAAAAAGAAAGAATCAAACTGTTTAAAATGAAAACTTAAGGAAATACAAGAAATGTGTGCAAAATAAAGAGAGCTTAAACACAAAAAACAAAATTGAATGAAAAAGGAACAAAGTAACCTCCATAAAAACCAAATAATAAAAATAATGATAATAAATCATCACAAAATGATCAAAATTGTCAAGAAAATGAAAAAAAATGAACATACAGTAAGTGAACAAAATAATCAAGAAAACGCACAAAGATGTATCTCACAAAATTAACAAATTGAATTAAAAAAACAAAATAATTGTCTAAAAAACAAAATAAATATGAGCAACAGAGTCAATAAATGAACAGAACAATGAACTGAAAAGAAAAAAAGGAACAAAGTCACATAAAAAGAAATCAACAAAATTATTTAAAAAAGTAGGAAAAACACCAAAATGAACAAAACAGTGAGGAACATTAACAAAAAAATCAAAAATGTATTGATTGATTCATATGACAAAATTTAAAAAATGAACAAAATTGAATAAATAAACAAAGTAACTTAAAAACCAAGAAATTATCAACATTATGGAAAAAACGGATAAATTATTCCACAAAATGACCAAAAATGAAGAAAAGAGTCAGAAAAAAAAGAAATGTGAAAAAGAAATTACAAAAGGAACAAAACTGTGTGAATAACAAATGAAACAAAATATGAACATTATAGAAAAAAATGAACAAATCAGTTCATGAAATAACCAAAATATACAAAAAAGTTAAGAAAATGAATAACAATAAACAGTCAGAAAAAAATCAACAAATATGAAAAAAATAGTCAGAAAATGAAGAAAATGTAATAATAAATAAACAAAGCAACATTCAAAAGAAACAAAATAATCAAACACATTAAAAAAATGACCAAAAATGAAGAAAATAGTCAAGAAAATGACTGAAAAGGAAGAAAATAGTCAAGAAAATGACCAAAAATGAAGAAAATAGTTAAGAACATCACCAAACAAGTACAAAAATCACAAAATATAATAACAACACAACAAAGTAGTATCCAAAAATGACCAAATAATCAACAATATGAAAAAAAATCAACAAATAGATCAAAAAATAATCAAAAAAATAGTCAACAGAATGACAAAAAATGAAGAAAATAGTCAAGAAAAAGACCAAATATGAATAAAATAGTCAAGAAAATGACCAAAAATGAAGAAAATAGGCAAGAACATGACCAAATAAGAATAAAATAGTCAAGAAAATGAGAAAAAATGAAGAAAATAGTTAAGAGGATGACCAAAAATCAAGAAAATAGTTAAAAAAAAAATGACCAAAAATGAAGAAAATAGTTTAGAGGGTGATCAAAAATGAAGAAAATGACCCAAAATGAAGAAAACGGTCAGGGAAATGAACAAATATGAAAATGCAATTCACAAAATGAATAAAATTGAATAGAAAATGACAAATTAAACAGAAAATCAAGGATATGAACAAAAATGAACAGAACAATAAACTAAATGATTAATAAAATGAATCAATTAATCAACAATCAAGAAACTTGATTAAAAAAAAATCAAGGAAACCCTAAAGTATGAACAATGAACAAAATGAAATGAAAAAGAAACTTAACCTCCAAAAACAACAAAATAATCAACAATATAAAAAATTTAACAAATCAATCCATTAAATGACAAAGAATAAAAAACAGAATATGAACAAAAACAAATGGAACAGCCAGGAAAAACACCAAAAATCTAGAAAATTAATAACAATGAACAAAGTGATCAAGAAAATTCCCCAACATGAAAAAAATGGAATAAAACGGAAACAAAACAATCAACATGCAATTGATTTTACTATATTCTTATCTTATCTTAAATCAACAAATCAATGTACAAAATGACCAAAAAGGTGACCAAAAATGAAAAACAAAATCAAAGATATAAACAAAAACGAACATAACTATCCATTAAATGAGGAACATAGTTAAGAAAATGAACAAAAATCAACAAAATGATCATTATTTAAGGCCGAACAGGACTTTCAGAGACCACACCATCTAAATGTACAAACTACTGGTACAAAACAAAAAACTAAATGCATCTTTTACTAATATGAAGGAGGATGAATTTAATTTAATTTAATTTAATTTAATTTAATTTAATTTAATTTAATTTAATTTAATTTAATTTAATTTAATTTAATTTTATTTGTATATCACCAGTCATAATCGACAATTATCTCAAGGCGCTTCGCAATTCAGAGCCGAGACCTCATGACTGTACAGAGAGTGAACCCAACAGAACCACCGAGAGCAAGACAAGGGCAACAGGGGGGAGGAAAAACTTCCTTTAAGAGAAGAGAAAAACCTCCAGCAGAACCAGTGGCTCAGGGTAGGCGGCCATCTGCCTCGACCCGTTGGGGTTAGTGGACAGAGGAGAGACAAAAGAAAAGAGTAGAGATAGAACAAACTACACAGACACTGGACCGATCCAGAACCACCAAACACACAGCAAGCACATCAAGAGACCTAGAACAGAGACCGAGAATGGAGGGAGGAAGCACAAAACTACAGAGAAGATGCAAGTTAGTATCACAGTATTGCTGAATAGAAAATAAGGATAAAAAAATAAGAAACAGGGGTAGAGAGAGAAAGAGAGACGAGTACAGGGAAGATGAGAGATGAAGAGAGAAAAGGAAGATAGAGGGAGAAGATGTAGAGGTAGAGAGGGAAAAATCCCTTTACATCTAAGAATGTAGCATTAATTGCACAGCTACTGACTGATGAAGTTGCTGGGGTGTAATATAAGAACTGAAGTGTGAATGGAAAGCGGTGCCATGTCTTTTGTGCAGCGACGCGTCCCCTGTTGTTTTCCCGTCCAGACAGGAACACCATTGGGGCAGGAAGCATGAATGATTCAGCGGCACAGAGCTTAAGAGGAGCTCAAGAAGAGAACACGGATTAGAGATATTTATTGTTTCAGAACAGCTGCTGAATCGGGATCCGTGCATCTCTCTGCGCTAAAAACCTTTATTCAACATCATGTCAGCACGGTGAACTCTATTATACTAAACCATGCACAGTAATTTATGAGGTAATTTGTGATCGTGTGACAAAAAAACAGCCTCAGCCAGATATATTTCACATGTCTTTGTGAGCATCACCAGGAGAGCATTTTGAGCAGTTTTATTCATGCATAAATACCCTGTTTGTCACTGTAATGAGTTTATCTGTCTTCTTTTCTTCCCATTTCCAGTTACAGTATCACCTGCTGCTCCCGCACAACACAGTTATCAGCAGCCTCATTTCAGCACACTTGCTCCACGCTGAGTAAATGATTTAGGCCCCCCTGGCTGAAAATCTTTACTATTGTCTCATTTTACCCTGCAGACAGCACAGTAGAATCACAGTAATGACTGAGCCTATTTACCAGCGTGGAAGTAACGGTGGGTGGGCTGTGCATGCAGATACACAACAAAGCCCACACCCCCTTCCACAGACACATTGATGCTCATTTGTATGAACTGAGTTGCTTTTCTTTCGTATATGTATCAATATGTACATTTAAAGGGCCCATATTATGACATTAAAATGTATCTATGTACTGTTTATATGTGTCTATTAAATGCTTCTGCAAGACTGACGACAATATGAGATTTTGATTTGTCTGTCTGGTTTGATTTTAATTCAATTCAATTTCATTTATATAGCGCCAATCATTATCACTGATTATCTCTAGGCACTTCACAATTCAAGGCCGAGCATCCTGATAGATGCTCAACTGCAGTTCTGGTAAGTGTTTGTACTAACAACACTGTAATATGACTTCACTCAACAATGCTTGGTGAAGTCTTAAGGAACCAGTTAGCTAGTGGTTAGCATTAGCTTACCCATAAGAACCCTGACATACTACGTTCGTGTAGCTCCGCCACTATTTGTCCAAATATGGTCACTGTGAGGGTTACCCCTCCAAGGCTAAACAAATATAGCAAAGTCAGCAAAATGCAGTCCAGTGAATTTATTGTGGAGGTCTCAACCTGACAAAAAGGCGGCAAAAATCCCAACCAGTGCAGACACTTACAGTAGATGCCCAGGTACGAATAATAAAAACACACACAAACAAGAAAAAGAAGAGGAAGAAAAAAATACTCTGTACAAATTATGCCAGAACTTCTATTACTGGACTTATTGACACACACACAATGGCTGCTACCCTGCATAGCATCTTACACATCACACCAACTCAACTCCCTCACCCCTGAAAGCCCTATTTAAAGCCACTAGGCTCCTCCCACTAAACAGGGAAATATACACAAAATGAACAACTCATACAATTCTTACAGCTTGTAACCATATGAACCCATAAATAAAAATGCAAACAATGAACAGATTACAGTTTTTGGTTGTTTTATGATTTGAATTACACGTTTTTACTGACTTAATTGAATAATTGATGTGACCAGTGACATGTGTATATGTAACCTTTAATATTCCCGTGCACAATGCCATATATGTGCATCTGTGACGTCAGCAACATTGTGACCTGATGACAAGTCACAGTAGATGTGTGTGGAGGTGAATGTTTGCTACTATGTGAAGTTATGAAGGGGACATGGTTGTGTAGAGTCCAAATGTGTGCACCCTTCATGGCTGTACAGGTGGAGATGAGGTAGAAATGAGGTGGAGGTGAGGTATTGAGACCATGATGACTCATGACAAAAATGTATTTGCTTATTATTCTCAGAGTCCAGTGTAAGTCTGTGGGAGTCTGTACTTCTTGGAGCCCAGTGAATGGTGCCCCAGTGACCTCAACAAATGTCCCTGTCATTGTCCACTGGGTAGGATGCTTGCACTTTAGCTTGTGATGTCACAAATCACAAAAATGTAACTGGGTTGTTTTTAATATTGTCCGTCTTGTTGTGTGGCAGCACTGAGTTATTTCATGTTCAAACACTATTTATTTTCCTTTTCAGTGTCTATATAAACCCCAAAAAGATGAATGTTCACAGTGTGGGACTTTCAAGTAGCTCATTAAGTTAAGAAAATTCTCTATTTCTGCCAAATCAAACAGGCCATGATGGTGCCTTTCATGTTTCAATAGCAGGCAGTGAATGCACCAGGCTCTCCATAAGCTAATACTGTATATGTTTCCTGGTAATGTACAGTACATTCATAGCTTTTGGGCAAATATTCATGTATGCATTGCAGTCAGGAAGATTATAATGAAGAGTATCTGCAAGCTTATGCACATTTGATTTTTTTTCCACATACTGCATATAGCAATACCCACAAATGCTGTAGCAGATATTCATGGCAGCTCTTAATTTCTTTCACTTGCAGTGTTTTATCTTGTACCTACATGACTTAAGGTGACCTTTATGTCTCACTGGATTTATTGTACCTCACTGAGTAACATGCATGCAGCTTTATTGCAACATCCAGCATTATATGTGACAAACTATTCAGGTATTCAGGCATAAAGAATTCTTTAAGACTCCTATTAAAATGATTTCTATGGATGGACTCTCTCTGCTCAGCTAAGATGGCTAGTATGGGTGATAATGACACTCTTGCTCACTCCTGGGGATAATCAGACACACACACATACACACATATGCACAACACAAACCATAGTATCCTTTCACGCTGGGCTCATTTGCATTCTCATCAGTATGCATGAAATTTCTGGCTGAACTTTAATACCCTAAGTGCTGCATAATACACTTTAATGAGCATAAAAGTGAGCATGACAATTAAAACTCGCATTAATCACTAAACGCTGAGGGGTGGGGATGTGGGGATGAAATGAGAAAGAGAAGGAAGGGGAGGGAAGATGTGGGAGGATACAGAGGACTGGGGGGATACTGAGCACTCCAGAGCGGGTGGGGGAGAAAGAAAAGAAATTGAAAAAGATGGAGCTGTTGGATGGTGTGGAGCATAAAAAGGAGGAGGAGAGAATGACAGAAAGAAAGAGGCAATAGAGATGAGAGCTCTTCTGCTTAAGTGTTAAGGTTGATGAGGAGCTGGCAGCGGCGTCATCACGGGATGAACAGAGGATGAATGATGTGTTTTCATGTGAGCTGTGTGGACACGTACAGTCCTGCTCTGTTTCCATCCTGTTTTCATCGTTGCCTGCTCTGTCTCTCCTTTGTTCCTGTTTCACTTTAGAAGATGCCAGAGAGTAGGAGTAGGATCTCACACAAAGAGGATTATGTTCCCTGATAATGAAAACCAAGCAGCTCTTACACCTATACCCCCCCCCCCCCATCGCCTTGTTCCTCCCCTTTGGTGGTATGAATATTCTGCTCCAAGTATCAAACACACATGTGATCCCATTTGGATTTTTCACACCTCTGATCTTTCCCCTAATGTAAGTCAACAGAGCTCCGTTGTAAATTTCAGCGTGGCCGACTTTGTGCATTTCCAGATTTTTTTTATCATGATAATTTGCGGAACGCCACCGGGCATGCATGAAATGTTAATGCCGTCCTGTTTTGCAAATTTGTGGATATAGACATTCTGAAAAAAATGTGAACATGCAAACTTACAGTATATGTCAACATGCGCAGACAAAGATGGTGCACAGATTCACCTGGAGACACAATACTGACCCGGAAGGAGTGTGACAGTAAACAAAATATCCATCAGATGGATAATAATGAAGAAAAAGTCAAATCAAATAATCAAAACGTGGAGCAAAAATAGGAAATCATCAACAAAATGAACATAAAAAGACAAAATAAATGAAAATGAACAAAATCAACATAAATCAAAAATGAACAGCTTGATCAAGGAGATACAAGCAAATCAACAAAATCATCGACAAAATCCACAAGCTAATCAAGAAAATGAACCAAATTTCCACAAAAGGAACAAAGCTGAAGACAAACTGAATAAAATAATGAAGTCGATCAACAGAAATGAACAAATTAGAAGCAACATATACAAAAATAAAAAATAATAAGCAAAGTGAATGAAAATGAGCAAAAACCATCGAAAGTGAAGAATATAATCAAGACAATGAAGACAAATTAACAAAATCCTAAACAAAGTGAAGAAAAAATACACAAGATACTTAAGAAAGTGAACAAAGTACTGACAAAATGAACACAAATGAGAAAAAAATGGAGTAAAATGATAAAGATAATATACAGAAAGGTGCAAATTATAAACCAAAAAAGCAAAATAATAATGGAAAATGAATGAGATACAGCAAAATGAACAGCATAATTGAGACAAAAAATGCACAAGATGATCAAGATAATTGTCAAATACCCACAAAATGAACAAAAGTGAAAAAATGAGTAAAAATATTAAAGACAATAAAGAAAAACAAACAGATTATAGACAAAATGCTAAGCAAAGTGAATGGAAATGAAATAAAATGAACAAAAACAATTAAATATGAACAATATATTCAAGACAATGAACACAAACCAAAAAAAAATAAAAAATTATGGACAGAGTGAATACAAATGGTGGGAAAATGCACAAGATAATCAAGAAAATTAACAAAATTCACACAAAATGAACAAAAATAAAGAAAAGTGAAACATGTTATAAACAAAATGAACAAAAATAATGTACAAAGTGAATGAAAATGAGCAAAATAACCAAGAAAACATTAATCATTTTGCTGCCAAAAATATATAATTTATTGTGTTCTTATACATGGCAATTAGGATAATTTAGTGTCAAATTTTCAGACAGTATGCATACAATCTCTGTCTCTCTCTCACACACACACACACATACATAATCTAATCAATTCAATTCAATTCTATTTGCATAGCACCAATCATAATCAAGGATTATCTCTAGACACTTCACTATTTTCGTTGCAGAGTTGACACATTTCTAGAGTGTTTGACCCTCCTTTGTCTTTCCTTCAGCTGAACCCAGTGGTGAACGTGTGTGTGTGTGTGTGTGTGGATCAGGAGGACACATGGCGTCATAAAAACCCCAATCTGCATTTCCATTAATCAGACGGGCATGTTTGTTGTCACCACAACGAGGGGCCTTTGAGCAATGCCCCAGGGTCTGCAGGGATTATAATCCATGTCTGTGCACATGTGTGTGAATATGCATATTCATGCTCTTACAGTATAACACATTTCTCCACGATGGTGCCCAACACTCATTGTTTAAAGCAGTCCCTCTCCCTCTGTGCTTTTTTCAAATGTTGATCCTCTCTTCTCTGGCACCGGGATTTGCTGTGAACCCGAAGAGAACCGACCGGGTCCAATTTACACAAGGACCAGTTCAAGTCCATGAAAAAATGTTACAGGATTTATCTTGACAAAGGAATGTTTCAGGTCATAATGATGTTTAATGAGGAGGGGAGTACTCAAGTACATTTATTCAGTTACAGTGCATGTAGTCAAGTAGTTGTACCCCAAAAATGTACTTCTGAAAGTAGCTATTTTACAGGGTACTGTTTACACTTAAGGCCCATTTATACTCCGCACAAGTGTGTTGTGTATCAAACGTTGTCAAACGTCGCTGGCATTTATACTCCAATGTGTACTTTATGTGGGCGTGGATGTACACAATACATCCACCTGGGGGCAGTGTTGAGTTCAGCCTGTCCTCTAGTGTGGCGTTACATTGGATTTCTGTCTGAAAATACTAAGAGAAATTTTTTTGTCATGAGTCATTATGCTCTCAAACATTTTATTTGTTCCCTCTAATAAGTGATCTGGTTCATCTTTAACTTTTTGCTCCGTTATTAAGATATTACGGTAAATAATTCAACATATCACTGTCGTGTTGGGGTTTGATTACATGTTGCTATGGTAACTAGCGTCGCCAGTGGAGTTGGACCTTCACATCGTCTATTCATTCAATATGGACATAGTTTTACATGAGACTCACTCGACTGCAGTTGTGGGTAAATGTTTGTAATATAATTTTGTTTAACACTACTTGGTGAAGTTTTAGCGTCCATAGGCTAGCAGTTAGGTAGCTTTCCCTAAGCTCTGCTGGCCATTTGTACAAATATGATTGCATCCTGTTTTTGGCTGCAAGATGTCGTCCAAGATGACACTAATATACACAGAAAACTAATAGTCATGTTAGTTAACAAAAAGGAACAAAAATTAATGAAGTGAATAGAAATACAAAACACAATGAGCAAAGATGATCAAAATAACAAGTACATTAACAAAAATTAACAATATAACCAACAAAAGTGAACAAAGCTCAACAAAACACACAACAAAATCAGCAAAAATGACCCAAATAATCAAGTATATACACAAAAAATGAGGATGATAAGAAATAAATGTTGACCTCATCGGGATTTTTCTTTTCTTGATGTTTTCCAGTGTTTACATTTTATTGGTTCTGAATTTGACATTTAATGTGTCTGTTCAAATGCAACATACGAGGCTGATAGAATGAAGCTACTCACTATTTCAGTATTTTTTATTAGATACTTTTTTACTCTTACTCAAGTACATATTTTCTGGAGTACTTCCACTTGTACTTGAGTCCTTATAATTATGAAGTAACAGTACTTTCACTTGACTAGTTCTGGTTTGTAGTTCTCTGGTTAAACTAGGTGTGTCTGCATGGTACAAATCAGACTAAAATACATGTAAGAAAAAGTTCAATCATAAAACCCAGCTTCTTTATAAATGACCTGACTTGTCTTTCAGATCATAAACATATACATTCTGGTTATAGTCCACAGAGAAGGCAACGTCTCACACAGATGTCCTTCACTTTATGTGTTCAGCGACAACAGGCAGATCAATTCCTGTCCAAGGCTTTTAATAATAACAGACCACACATGACTCTTGTTTTATCTCATCTCCACAGGCTTCCAGTTAGTTTCAGAGATCATTTTAAATTTTTAATCCTGACTTTCAGAGCCTTGCATGGTTCAGCACCTCCATGTCTGGTGGACCTCTTAAAGCTCACACACAGTTGAAGACTTGAGGTGCTTTTCAAGCTGTGGCTCCTAAACTGTAGAATGCCCTTCACATTACTGCCCGCTCCGCTGAATCTGAAGCTTCATTTAGAAAACAGGTTCAAACATCTTTATTTAGGCAGGCTTTGAAGTGGCACTTCAGTTTGATTTTAATTGTTTTTCATGGTTGTCTGCTCTTTTACTCTTTTATTCCTTGATTCCATTCTGGTTTGCCCTGTTCTTATTGTTCTTTATTTTACTGCTATCACATGTGAAGCACTTTGCAACTAATTGTCCGTGAAAGATACTATATAAAGAAAATGCATTATTATTATTATCACTGTTAAAAGCATACAAAGACACCAAGGCAAAGTAAAAAGTATAAAACCAGCAGAAAGTTCATAATTAGACATCAGTCCATATGTTTACTGTCAAAGTCAAGCCCACTTTTCTTCCAGATTATGGGACCTAACTTCAGAAAAATAAAATGTGAATTAATGTCAGTGGAGAGCTGCAGATTATTTTCTGATTCAGACTGATTTATGACACCACATGATGTTTGTCAATTTAAAAGACAATGTTACAAGTTTAGAAAGTTGTAGTTTCTTCGATAAGTACCTGGTTCTGTGAAAAGCGTGGCAGGTCTGCTGGTGTTGAGTTTCATCAGCAGCTTGAGGTGATTGTGATGAGATGAAATTCCAACAATATCAGGTTTGTGACTTCATCAGGCTTGCGAGTAAGTAAGTAAAAGTATATTTATAAAGCGCTTTTCACAGATAAAAATCACAAAGTGCTGAACATAAAAAGGATGCAATACATAAGAATAACATCATAAAATAAATAATAAGAAAAAGTCATCAACTGAAATCTTTCCTAAATAACAATATCTTCAACTGCTTTTTAAGAGTCCACAGAGTCGGCCACACAGGGGGTAGGGACACACACAACATTCCAGAGTCTATGGGCTACAGCCTAAAAAACCAGGTCTCCCCGGGTTTTTGTGACCTTCAGGAGGCTCTGGTCTGAAGACCGAAGGGTGCGTCCTGACAAGTAGGACCACAACAAGTCAGTAATATACCGGAAGGTCTGACGATGCAAAGTCAGGACTAAGATTTTTAAATCAATACAAAATTTGACTCAGAGCCAATGGAGGCAGAATTCTGTACAACCTGAAGTCTGTTTGGAATCGTCTTATTGAAACAAGTAAAAACAGAATTGCAATAATCAATCCGGGACAATATGAAAGCACGGATGATCATTTCAAGATCAGATTTTGACAACATTCTCCTTACTTTAGAAATATTTCTCACAATTTTGGTCAGCTGTCAGGAGTCACCCTCCAAAGACAAAACCTGATCACACACAGCTCCGAGGCTTCTGTGGCTGGTTTTTACAGATGAGTCCAGAACAACGAGGTGGTGTTTGATCAGTGGGATCTATTTATCAGGAGCAATGATCAGAGTTTCTGTATTGTTTGAATTTTCAAGAGAGACAGTTTTCCAAGACCACAGAAAAAAATGAAACTCTGAGTCACTGACGGCGCAACACAACTGAATATCATCAGCGTAAAAGTGACAGGACACATTTTAAAAACCACCAATCGGCTGACCAAGGGGCATCGTTTACAACAAAAACAAAACAGGCCCCAGAACAGAACCCTGGGCAACTCCACAAGACAGGTTGGACACATCAGACATTATATTGTTTATAGCAACATGAAAAGTTCTTCCTTCTATTTATAAGGAAACCAATCACTAGATGTACAGTATCAAAGGCAGATGTCAAATTCAGTCAGACCAAAACTAAATGCTGTATCATTAAGAATGCATTTGTGACTGCCAACACTACAAACAGCAGGCAGCATCTTCAATGACAAATTAAATGATACACAACAATCTCACTCCCCAGAGCTCTGGACCCCTTCAGACAGGATGCAAATCATCAGCATGGTCGGGACACTGGTCCTGGATCCCCGCCTCCTTCTCCTGCCGCAGTATCTGACTGGCAACAGGTACCCGCCGGTGACGTGCAGCACTCCAGTTTAGGAGGGAAACACTCAGTGTACCTGTTCCAGGTAATACAGATATCCTCCATGCCTGCCTTAATGCAGGACAGCATGTGTCAATCATATTGAATGCTTAACAAGACACTGCTATTAGTCACTAGGGTTGACACAATTAAGTGTAGCGTAAGAAAAAATCACAAAGATATGAGAGAGTGGAGAGGTAGCTGAGGCAAAGCCTACCACAGGTGCAATCTTGGAACCATCAGGTTTGTGACATCATCAGGTCTGTGACATCAGGTTTGTGACATCATTAGGTCTGTGACATCATCAGGTCTGTGATGTCATCAGGTTTGTGACTTCCTGTTTGTAGTCATTATAATTACGTATTATCACAGTCTTAAAGCTCATTGGTTTTACAACAAACTGCTACATTTTTGACTTGTATGGTTGTATTTTCCACTGATAAACATATGTGCAAATGGTGCCATAAGTCAGCATCAGAAAATGATCTTGTGATGTAATTTTATCCCATGGGTCAAAAATCTGACAGGGATGTGACTTAGGCTCTTTATTCAGCCCATTCTTCAGCTTGGTGATCCAACACAGAAGAACTGATATTTATTTGGGTTTTGCTTTTTCTTTATTGTGTTGTATTGGAAAAGAATAGCAGAATGGATATTTGCCATCGGACTCAGCCATTTCTCTGCAGGATTCATTCATGTGTCTGACAACCCCTGATGACATCAACCTAGTGATGCTATTGGCTGTGACGTCTTCACTGGCCGACTGTACTTCCAATCATCCAACTACTGAAATGTAAATATTGATTATTTTGGACCCATATACAGTGAAACCCTGGGTTACAAGTTTAATTTGTTCCAGGATCGAGCTTGTAAAGCAGAAAACTCGCGACCCAGGACCGGTTTTCCCATAAAAATACATGTAAAACCAAATAATCTGTTCCAAGAACCAAGAAAACTCCGATACATACATACATACCAGTACGTGCACCTAAGGTATCTGGAAAAGGATGTTTATTTATTATTATTATCTGAAAAGGAATTCATGTTAATTATCTGAAAACGAATAAATGAAATTAGTTCTAAAAAATATTTACAATGACACCTTGCCTTGGAGACAGACGGCTGCAGGCGAGGTGTTTCTCGGGGTTTGTTTTTTTTTTCTATGAACCCCGGAACAGTTCAAAGTGCCACAACATCTCCTTAATCCCTGCTGTTGTTGTAACCTCCTCCTCATCGTCCTCCTCTCTGCTGCTGAACCTCCTGTTGTTGCAGCGCCTGCAGCTGGAGTTCCTCGGCGGACAATTTTACTCGCAACCCGAGTTTTTTGCTTGTGAGCTGCTACAAAAATTTGCTCGATTTCCTCCTT
>JAQQAE010003706.1:0-19797 GCA_029823295.1 Pseudamia nigra | reverse complement strand
TGTGTGTGTGTGTGTGTGGGGGGGGGGGGGGTTGGGCTTCAGACTTAATAGATAAAACAAAGTATTTTTTATGTATTTACTATTTTAGTGTAAAAGTAAGCACCATTTCACGGTTGCAAAATTGACAAAGTGAAAAATGAATCAGGAAAATTAAAAAATAAACAAAATTGAGCAAAAATCAATATTAAAACTGTAATAATTCAGAAAAATTAACACTTTGCAAAACACTGGTTTAATGGTATGGATTATGCCAAACATAAGTCCTCACGGGCACATAAATACAAACTGATCAATGGAATTTCCTTTCAAAAATTAATGATTACTTCTAAAACGCAGCAATTAAATGTGAAACAGGGCAGGGATGTTATTCAAGAGTTATGATTGTACACAGCACTTTGTGGTGATTGTGTTACCATGGACGTTATTTACCAAAAAAAAAGAGGAGAGTATTGGGAAAAAGACATTGCAGAACAGCTTGTTGTTTCTGGTCTTGTGATTTTATCTTGTTCCACAAAGCACAGAATGAGGCTACATCCACACTAATGAATGTTCATTCATCGGCATGTTTTGCCAAAATTTCAGCACATCAGAAACACTTTTCACATACAAGTGTAGCTAATAACGCTGCAATTGACACACAATCACAAATTGCTCGAATAACAATTCACGTGCTGTGAATGTAGTCAATAGTGTTCTAAAAAGAAACATTTACCTGGACAAAAGCTGCTAATGGAGACAACAAACACGGAGCTGCATGCGATTGACTATTCATGCAGTATGAACAGGTGGAAGTCAATAGCAATGTCTTGTTTTCCTCCAGAAACAGTTTCATGAAAGGAGTCAGGACAGGCCAGTTTATTAGTTGCACCTTGTACATTGTGGGATGGACACGGCCAACAATAACAGCAATACTCATGTAGGCTGTGGCATTTAAACAACGCACAACTAGGACTGAATGAAAACCACCTGCATGAAAAGTTCAAACAAGAGGGGATGGATCCATGCTTTCATGTTGCTTATGCCAATCACTACCATAACATCCAAATCGCACGGTGGAGCTCAAGACTCATTAGACAAAGCAATATTTTTTTCAGCTTTCATGTTGTGATATCACTGTGTTTGTTCTGGATGCACATCTATGAGATGAAAATACATACAGTATTTGGAGGGTGACAAGATTTATGGAGCCACAGTAGAGTAATGGAGAGAAGCAGAAAGATGTGACTACCAACAACGTGTAACTGAGGCAATGTAGATTTAGTAATAATCCAATCCGTACAAGCTAAAAAGTTATATCATGATGAATATGAGATCCAGATTGGCCATTACAGAAAATCACACTTTTCTTGATAGCTCTTCATCAGGGTAGAGCAACTGGATGATGTTACTTATTTTAGCTGATGGCTAATCCAGACTGAAATCCACATCCATTCCACTATTATGGAAAGGTGTGTTACACTCGCTGTTATAAATAAACATTAACAACATTTTTATATTGTGTCACATCTTTTTCCCTGACAAGAGTTTTAAAAAAAATCTGGTATATTACAAAGAGAGTGGTGGGTGAATAAACAACCCTGGCAGAAATATGCACCCTCTGGGGGGGCTACTATTTCAGAAATATTAAGCATGAGTGATGTAAGATCCTGCCGAGTTACTTATCAGCATAAGAATGAGAAAGTAAAGGTTAGATCAGCTGCCTCCATAGATAGATTTCTGGGGTTTTTTTTGTCACATTTACTTTACTTTTAAATCTGGAAACGATTCCTTTCAGGGAACCTGCATATCTTTACAGCAGCAATCAATGTGCAAACATCTGTCCTACATTATTAAACACACTTGATTAGCTTAAACAAGATCAAATGTACACATCAGTGGCTCGTTTGACCGCAGTAAAAAAAAAATCTGCAGTCATGTCTTCATCCCTGAGATGTGCACTTTTATTGTATAAGAAAGCATTGGCCTCTGTGTAACACAGTCAATTACTGTGCCTCTGTCCTCACTGGTATTCAAGTGACCATATCCGGTCCCAGGATATGAAAAACAAGCCTCATTTTGGTTGTGTGTTGAAGTTATTTTTGTTCCCTTGAACAGAAAATAACAGTGAAACCATTTCATTCTCTGTTGGTCATGAATTGTGTTGTGATGTACAACCAGTTGTTTTCCGTTTTCCATGTCTTGTAAACCCTACATGGACTACAGTGGGCGCCTGTGTGTCCCTGCCAGTGGGTCGGTTATTGATTGATTGCGGAGTCTTTCAAAGAGATGGACATCACATCCACATACGTACATCCCCTCTCGGTGTGTTTCAGAGTGGTGGATCTCCTAAGTGTTTCGGGCAGTGCTATCACAGAGAGGGACCTCTGTCTAATCCAAACATAAGCCTCCAAACAAAGTGGGGAAGAAAAACATAAGAGAGAAGAAAGCAAAGAAAAGAAGGAATAAAGGAAAGAAAGGCGTCTGTTCTAATATGTGCACAACATGAGCACAAACACACACTCACGCTCACACAGTCCTTGCATACATATCATCTGTTTGACGAAACCAAACGTCTCAGTGGGCACCTATGCTTTCCTCTTTTGATGTTTAATTAAAACCGAATCAGGGGGTGCTGTTCATGCTGTTCTGGTTTGAAAAATATGCAAATGTCAATAAAAATGCATTAAAGAAACATATGACCAGTGGCTGACGGCTGTGATGCACAAGGGACGGGAAGAGAAGACGGATGGAGAAAAAAGAAAGAAAGTAAAAGAACTAAACAAACAGCAGAGAGGAGGAAGAACTGAGGCACCGCTTGCCAGAAATAATGAAATAGAGCAAAACACATAAGCGCTCACGCTGCCGTTTCCGCTTCTTAATTAATGTGCAGCTCAGACGGCCAAATAATGCTAATGAGCACTCGTGTCTCCTGATTCTGACGACGAGAGATAACTGCTGGTATTCAGCTCCACCCCAGTGCCGGGAGGATCAACAAGATCTCGCTGGCTTTATCTGTGTCTGTCACTACAACAATAAGAAGTGTGGACTGGAACTCTGGACAGAATTACAAGGACTGTTTACGGCATAGTTTTTGTTGATTGAGTGGATGTGAACAAAAGCATCGTGAGTAATTTGCTGCAGTGTTATCATGCATGCAGCAAATTGGACTATGATGGGGTAAAGCAAAACTGATTACACTTCAAGAAGAGACAAAGCAATGGAATCACATTGTATGTGACCTTGCTATAGCTAAGTGTCAACCATTACAATACACATGGTAAAAACAATGGCAGTGCTGTGGACAAAAATGTGTTGATAACCTACATATTATATAATACTAAAACATATGATACAGGGGTTGCAATTCAGTACTCAGCCTGAGCAACATGGACATCCATGTTACCATGTTAAAAGTCACGCCAAGCTTATAATGTTACGAAAAATGCAAAATAACACTGCAGTTTGTGGTCCTGGGCAGCCAGACTATGTGTGGTTTTAAACAGCTTGATTCTTTATGGTCAGAACATGACAAAAAAGTAAAAAATCAACAACAACAAAAATAGAAAACAGGTGCACTGAGTGATTAAGCTGACAAGTTAAATAAAATACACCAAGTGTCATTGTTTTTCACAAAGCCCTACATTGAAATGTTGCAAGAAAAGGAATGAAAACCTCCATGTCTATATATGTGAACGATTCATGTTATTTTGAGCCAGTTTCTATCCATAAGAATTAGAAATTTTAACCAAGGTTTTAGGAAAATCTGCTCGAGAAACCATAAATACACACATTCATCAAGTGCTGTTATACTGTTATTAATAGTGACTTCATCATCTCTGTCATCATTATGGTTTCAATTAAGTTAGAGCAGTGTTCATAAAAATCCAAAGTTTGCTTGCAGTTTTTGCCTCTGGAAGTGAAACTTTTTTCATACGTGGTGTTTTATTCATTTACTAGAGTTTTGTTGCTCTACTCCACCTGATACAGATTTCTACGTATTTGATTTCTTCTTATCAGTTCCCATATAGAGATATTATTTGCAAAATCTGTTTCCATTGCTCAAACTTTATTGTCACACTAGGACTAGGTTATCCACCTCTCTTCAAGTTTCCATTATGGTTTTCATGACCAAATTGAATATGTGAATTGAAATAGTTGGATGGAAACACGAGGGATAAGGTACTAAAGGGCCTTAAAATACAGTAGATGGCAGCCCTGTAAATGAGTTGTCTAAAACAGCAGAGACCGACAGCGACACGGTCTATGTCAGCCAATATTGTGGAATAAATACTCAGCAGAAGGTCCTTCTCAGTCATCTTCATCATGATTAAGAAAGTTGAGTTGTAGCATCAATAACCATATTACACTTTCGTTTTACAGTTAAATCTCCCTACTTAATGTTGAAACATTTTAACTGGCTTGTATTACTAGACACCAGCCCTATTAGAAATAACAAAGGCTGGATCATGACATTTGACAGTAGAGTAGCTGGACCTGCTCAGTTTATTAACACCACCAAAAACAAACAGTTTAAACTACTACTAACATTTTATATGCTCTATTGATATAACTAAAATGTCTATTGATGGTTGGCATATTTATAAGATGGATATATTTCATGAACAAGAACAGGGTAGCAGGTTTAGGTAACGTTTGATAAAGTTCTAGTTTACATACTGCTTTCATCCATGTTTTTCATCCGTCGGGGTCTTTTTTTGTGTATTAACGCGTACAGACTTTGGCTTACATGCACACTATTGGCTACTACTAATGTAGCTCATGCTGTTTTTTCAACTGTTGTAGTGTATAATGGTCATTATAACAATCATATACAACATAATTGTACATTGTCATTCATTTAAAGCAGGAATGTCAAAGTTATGCACAAAATGAACCACTGACTGGCATCAATCTTGGCAACTTCAAAACTCAACAGTGTATCATATAAGAGTTATGTATTAAGGTTTCTTACATGTACACCAGGTCAATGTAAACAGGTTCATAGGATACACATTCAGTCCACATTCAGCTTGAGCGTGTCACTCTGTGTCATGTGAGGGGCCTCATTCCCTCATTACACTCCTCCCACCCCTTGCACAAATATTCTGAATATGAACTAAAGCAGGTCATCACTTGGTAATCAGTCTGACATATCCCGCCTTACAGGAGAAACGAAATATCCAGTTTCTACATTGTAATTACTACTCAAAGTGGTGGTGTGTACACAAAAATCATCATTCACTGATTAAAAACAACCAGGTATTCATTCATTCATGTGGTTCATAGGGGAGGTCGGGGCTATTTGGGAAGCACTGCCTCCTAAGCAGTAACATGCACTAATGCATGCATGCAGAAAGGTTGTGTTTAGGCAGGTTTGTTAGATGGGGTAAAAGCACAAAACAAAGGAAGACTCCTCAACCTCACAGATCACATCTTAGCAAGTAAACAAAAAAAAAAAAAAAAAAACAAGAACATCAATGACAGACAAAAAGGCACAGGAAAAACACAACTGTACAAGACCCCTCCTGTTAGGTCCACTTGGTGCGAGGGGAAGGCCATGACCCCCGATGAGGTGGCTCACTGGGTGACCTTGTTTTCCACCTGCGGCCATACTGCCAGGAAGATGGCCAGACGGACAAAGACAGACACACAGACTGACTGACGAACTGAAACAAGAGAGAATAGCTTTTTATACATGAAAAACAACAAAGACACAAAAAGGAAAAAACAGCAAAAGCCAGCAAAGTGGAAGACTGGCATTAGTGAAAAAGAAGACCACAGGGTTTGGTTGAATGAAACATGAAGGCAATGTTTCATTTTGAGATTGAGGGATGGAGCGTGACGAGGATGAGGAGATGGATGGGACGTGAAAGACTGGTGAACTGAAAGCGCAGTTCTTATAAGGAGGGCCCTCTTTTGCTGTCTGTTCGAGATACCTCAACCCCTTTTGAGATGCTATTGAGCAACATACAAATATACATAAAGCAAACACAGAGGATACAGAAGGAAAAACACAGAACATCCACATTATACAGCAACAGATTCACATCAAAAATGGGAAACGATGGCGCTCAAGGGCCAACGCTTTTATCTTTCTTCCTGCAGCTCCAACTCACCACATGGCCCTTGGTGCTTGACAGGAATGAGGCTCTTGATCAAACACTCAGTTTTGCGCCGTACGCAGTCGTTGGTGTACGTCTTGCCATCCTTGCCACACACAGGGTGATAGGTGCCATCGCACTCAATGGGATCACAAGAGCAGCGGGCAGTGAGCTGCTCCACCAGACACACAGCATTGAAGAGACACTCCTCTTTGCACTCCTCTGAAAGGGAAAAAATACATATAGAAAAGAAATGAAGCCAACTGTTCATGCACTAGAGGCAATTTTCCATTATACACAGAATGATAGTAGACAAGTGTGGTGAGTTTTAAAGGTAAAATATGTACTGGAATATTTTTGCATGACTATGTTCTGATGTGAACTTTCTACTGGAGGACTTCAGCTGGGAACTGGCAATTTATTTACATTTGTAAGCCAGTGCTACTGTACTGGAGCAGAAGAGACGCACTGATAAACTCAAGAGTATTAGGGTTTTTGTAGAAACGCCACCAAAACAGCGATCAGTGTACTGGATCATGGCTGTACTCACTCAATGTATTTAATTCATTTTGTCAAATGATTCATTACTAATGTTGCCAGGAAATTAACTACAGTTGTTCCATTGTCCATGATCACAGGGCATCCACCAAGAAACTTTTTGAGTACTTTTTCAAGTCTTGTCATGTTACAAATTGTAAAACAGCAGTGCCATCAACCCCAAAAGTTGATAGGATGGACATCTGATAGCGGTCGATTACCAAGACAAGTGTTAAGTAAGCTGTTTCCAATATTTTTGAGCAATCATGAGGTTACAACCAATTGCATAGTGCAACCTTTCCTAAAGGTGGATAGGTTGGAGATTCCACGGAAGCCAATCATCCTCGCAAGTTTCAAGTGTCTTAATGGTAGTTTTGTGCCACTGCCTCTTGTTACCAGCAGTAGTACCCGGTACCAAAAAGCAGTAGCATCACCTAGCCTAAAAGCTAAAAAAGGTTATAGATCTTTAAATGGTCAGCATCCATGGCAACTATCAAATAAACAATTTTCATGAAATGTTATTGCCACGCCAGTGAAACCAACACATTTACAGCTGAAAAGAAAAAGCTAAGTAAGGTAGTCAAAGGTTAAGTAGAGAACATTTATGCAAGAACATCTGTTTTCATACATGTTTGTCGAGAAACTTCAATGCTAATTTAATGCAAGTTTAAGTTGTGGACACTTGTTGCTGTAGAGACGTAGAGGAGAGGCAATGAAAAACATAGGATGAATTGTGAGGATTTAAGTGCTGCGACTCATGGGATATATGACCTGGATGACTCAAAACATTAATTTTAAGGTTTTGCTAAATAAATTCAGTTTATTGTTCAGTTTTGATCATTCCCTGGACTTGAACTCTTGAATTTTTAATAACACTGGGAAGTTAGAAATTTGAGTATTGTACTATCAGAAAACTGAAAGAATATTTTTGGAGGCAAATATGTTGTGCTACAGTGATATTGGCAATTTCTTATTTTAACTGGAAAACCATGCATCTAAAAATAAAACAAACACTAAAAGCAGCCAACCCCCTTCCAACACATACAATGATGAACGTTGTTGAAAACCCAATTTCTTGTAAGTAGATTTTAAAACCTTGGAAAAAGCATTAAAAATATTTCCAATCTTAGTTTACAGCGAAAATGAAAAACTCCTCAGCATGTTTTTTGTAAGATAACATGTTAATAATAATGCAACTGGCACTCAATAATGATTGGCTGCTAATTGTAGTCAGAGACATTTTTTTTTTTATTTTGATCTAAAGCACAATATTTAAGATATGGGGAATATGTGATGCAGTTATGCCAATTATCTTACAGTCTGTAAACAGGGTCCATTTGAACAGTTGTTATTTACAACTATATGGCTTTTGGAACAGGAAGCATCTGCATTCATTATGTTTCATTTCGTATTTATGACTTTTTGCTTTTAATTTCACACTTCTGTACAGATGGGGTCTGATTACATCTGACATTTTGTTATAGCCTAAGCGAAGAAAGGACAAGAGAAGTAGAATAAACAAAAATTCAATCTTGCGATGTGCTGAACTGATTGTTCTTCCTGTTGTGTGACACCATTTGTCCAACCACTGGGAAATAAATCAGTTTTCATCCAAACAGTAATTACATGTTAGGGTGGACTGATGCTACTGGTAGTGCATGAAAGAAACGGTTGCTGAAATAAAAGAAAATGAGAAAAGCATGTGAACACACACATGCAATAAACTAATATATGACATTAATCACTTCATTTCAATGACAGATACAACACTTTATAATATAATCAGTATGTCTACGCTTTAAGACAATGTTTTTGTTTTGATCCTGGGTCTTTTCTTTTCCCGTCATATGTCTCTGATTAGTTTGGGAGCTATAACAATAACGATGGGAGCACAGCATTTATCTGGTGACACACTGCATTAATTTAAAATATGGTCGCCTGTGATGCAGCAAACTGACAGGAGATGAAGCTATGAGCCACTCTAATGTCATTAGTACTTTCCAGATAACTTTAATAAAAGTTGGGAATTCTAACTGAACAATATAAGTTTAGGGTCAAGTTAAACTCAAACATTTATTATATTTTGACTCTCTAAGCAGAAATCTACAGCGGAAATTGGGGGAAGACAGAAATACTGGTAATGTGAAATGGCAAATTTGCTATTGAAGTGAGAAAATCCAATTTGCACCAGACCTCTGTTCTGAAGCCGCATGCTATGCTTTGAATTTATTTCTTTCCCGATCGGTGGATCAAATTTGTACAGCAATTCAATTCCTTCTTCTCTTTTCTTTAAAAGCCTGTCATGCCACACTTAATTACATCGCTGCTGTCTCTGAGTGAGAGGGCTACAAGGATGTGTGATGTCATGGTTACAAGTCGAAATGGCCATTTTCATTAGTTACCAATTTGTAATTTGCTTAGGGATATGATTTCATGCATCTCTGTTTCAAATTGAATTATTCTTTCATTTGAAAAAAGCCACGGCGGAAAAGAAAAAAGGGAGGAAAAATCTTCAACTTGTGCATACATTTCACACACATTGTCAACTCAAACACATTGAGCTTTGTGCAATTTTAAGGCCTCGCGCTCCTCCATCAGTGTGTTGAGACGAGCAGACGGGAAGCAGGGTGTGTCAAAGAAGCCTTCATTGTTGACCGCACCAAAAGGACATCCTGCAGTGAGACTGTTCCCGCCTTTGACATGGTCAGGGGTCTCCGTACATGGCTGATGTGCTCGCTACATCAGTGCTGTAAAAACCCTACACAGCTGTGGCTTCACTGGATCCCACAGTCAACACAGCGGGAAAATTGGATTTCCTCTGATGGCTATCAGAAGTACAGTAGAAGCTGACAACTCTTTGTTGACTAAGGCTTAAACCCCCTGTTCTAATAGCACTGATAACAGCCTGAGAGGCTTTTATCAGACTGGAGGAGGCTACTGCTGGCATGGATACAGTAGAAACCCTGAGACCTGAGAGTCATTTATCTCTGTGCCATGCAGGGGAATACAATACAAAGTTAGATGCTAACGCTAGCTCTCTTGTGCAGCAGGTAGTGCCGATCTGTACCGCAGTGATATTCAAAATGACATGCATGAAAATGTGCCACTGCCACACAGATATTACAAAATTGCATCTCTTTTATACAGTACATGCCTTGATAAATAAATGTTAAAAACATAACAGCACAATCTTTGTTGTTTTCCTCGATGTCATAAGTTATAAAGGCATTTCACGTCAGTCATGTTTATTTTTTATCATTTTTAGAGGTTAACCTACATCTTTGAGGAGGGTTAATTTAAGTTTCTTCATTTTTTCACTGTTCCTTATGTGCAACAATGGGATGTACTGTAAAAGCTGAACTATAGGACATTTTTAGAATATAAATCCATCTGCTTTGAGTATGCTGCAAGGATGCAGCCAGTAGTGAATTATTTTGGTTTATTAAGATGAAGCCGGCAAGAAACACTTCTACAACAATGAGAGGAAGAAAGCAAAAACAAAACTCCAGGAATGATATCACAAGGGAGTAAAACAAATAAAGTTGCACTAGAAACAAAAGGCAGTCTGCTACCTAATACACATACTGATGCACATTAGTGCACTTCAAATTTGCGCAAATGTAACACCTTTAGAAAATGAAGTGTGAAAAACCTAAAAACAACCGGTGACAAAATAATTGCATTCATTAAATGATGCAACATGCCCTGACAGTTTAAAAGACAAGTTCAAATTAATTACAAACCCCTTACACTGATTAAAAGCAAAGAAAAATCATCCTCTTTTTAAATGTTATCTCAGTGTAAATGATAATTGTAAACATATGCTTAATATGCAGTATTCAACAATAAAGAATACTTAATTTCACAGATTAATCTTGGATATGAACGTAAATCTATTACTTATCCAGTGAATTAAAATCATTGGCTAAACTTCTGGATTCACTTAGTGAATCTGAGGAGTTGCCAGGTCAGGTTCATTGTCGTGAAAGGGTGACAACACGCCATGCGCCCGGTGCATCAACTGTGCAGCTGGAGTCTATCTACTTCATTATTGGTGGGAGTGTTTTTGCATAATATATAACAAACCAATCAGAGTTGTGTGTGCCATTCCCTTTAATACTATATTTAATATCACTGTGATGGTAATTTGTCTCCATCATCATCAAGTAAGTCATGCAGGTTTGATTTCCTCTCATCCTTGTCTGCCTGTCAGTTCGTTGACCCATGAGGTACTCCATTTGACTATGTGAATTAAGAATAAATATAAGAAAATGCAGCAATAAATAGCTGAGCGACTACATGAAGTATATCGTATTTTAATAACATAAATTCAGGTGTTGAATATTTTGTCTGTCTTTTATGCAGCTCGGCTTGTGATGAAGTGATAAACGAAACAGACTTGGATTCATTCACTCTTCACCCAAACAATGAATCGACTATGAGGCAGATCAAATAAGTTCAGAAAATGTGTCATAAGCACAAGGCTTTGTGAAGGCATACTCTAGTCTTAATCAGCATGTGCATCATTATGTCCTCAGCCACATATCAATCAATTTGACCAAAATAACAATGATTAAAACATTTTCTTGATATTGTGATTTCAAGTTGTTTGGTTTTATAAGTATAGAGTACAATGTCAAGTAAGCTGATTTCTGAAGCCAATATACTGTCGCTACAGCTCACAAAAATGATTTTTTTTTCACATCTAGTTTTATGTATAAGTTTAGTTTTAATGGCCTAATATAACTCGGGTATTCTGTCTGCGACAGGTACAATTTATACTCATTCACCCTCTTTGGTGGTAATCAATCAAGAACTTTGTACATTACTGCCACCTAACCATGGATGCACCAAACGTCATGCTGCAGGGTCAATCTCTGTAAGTTCACTTCAATTTATTCAGAGAATTGTAACGATGGTGACAGGGATTTCACCAAGGGGAAGTACCATAGGGAAGTCAATGAGGTCAACTTAAGCAACTATTGAAACGCAGGGTTACATTACTCAAGTATGCGTTTTAGGAGTTAAACGCGCTTAATGCACTTACGGATTGGCGTTGTGAGAATGCCTAAATAACAGAGCAAGTGTCAGGACTGGTCAAACGATCGTGGGTGCGTAGCAGAAAGCGGAGTGGGCATTTTCGTTGGGGCAAGATGGGAATACGCCATCCGCTTTCCACTTTACAACAATGTGCTGGGTGGAAGAGCATGTTTTATATTTTAGATTGTCCAAAATAGCCATATTTAACTAATGCTAAAGCGGGTGACCCCGGTAAGAGAATCCAGTGAGTGTGCAAAGCTGTCATCAGCTGAAGCTAAAAGTGGCTACTTGAGACAATCACACCTTTTTCCCCACTTCTAATGCAGAATAGAGCCTTTTATGTCAGAGCAAAGACACAGTGACATGTGAAACCCCAATGCATACCCAGTCTCCGGCATCGTCCTGCGTGGATCTTCTTCAGCTTGACACCTTTCTGCAAGCCCGTCGATGACATGGCGCACTCGCTTGAGTAGGTTTGACCATCACTGGCGCACAGCGGCTCATTACCCGGAGGGCATGATTCGGGCAAGCTGTAGGTGAGGGGCTGGCGAGTGAGAGCCTCCACGTGGCACATGGTGTTTAGGCTGTTTTCACTGTCTTTGCATGGGTCTGTAGAGAGATGGACACCATGATGAGATGCAGCACCGAATGAGAGTAAAATAACTGTGAGAAGACAAGATAAAAACACACTTTAATTAGACCCAGGAGGAAAGAACATGAAAGAATTTGTTAAAACGTCAACTTTGGTCCTCTGAGGAACACACACAAACAATAACTTGGCATCAGAAAAAAAGACAGCAAATATACAGTAAAAGACTAGAAGACAGCCTCTGCCCAATTTGCCTCATTACTGGCAACTTTTTAATTCCTTAAAGTTCTCACATACTGTGGGATAAGACTTTGCAGTTTTCATTTGCAGCAAACAACACTATGCCTGTAATATGTTCATAAGACAAATAAAACCGCTCTGTAAAGGCTGGATGTATTAACCAATATTTGCTTGGCAATATTAGTTTAGTGACTTCATAAATGAGGACAAGGCGAGACGAAGAGAAGGAGATGAGACAAAGGATGAGCGAAGGAAGAAGACACAGCACAGACATGATGCTCCATCACAGCTGCTCCACAGATATTATCAGTAGCCCAGCAGCACCAAGTGGGACCTTGGATGCGAAGGCGAGACAAGGAAATAGATGAAGAGACGGCCAGTTTGATTTGCTCCCTGGCACCTCCTCTCCTCTTTCTAGCAAAGTGTCAGTCTGGCATGCCCGGCCATATCAGTCCCCGATCATAATGGAATTGGGTTTGTGGATGTATGTGTGCGGGGGACTGGGGTGTTACTCCTTGAAACAGGAGCCCGGGCTATATCCCCAACTCACCACGCTTTCAGCATGCGACAAGACAAAGGATTTATGTAGCACCATGACATATTAAATCACTGCCAAGCTGCCGGTGAGTCATTCAAAACACACCAAGGATGAAATACCCTATCATAAAGGAATGAGAAGGAAGGAAGAGAAGGAGAATGAGAATAAGGGTTGTCCAAAGACCTCTGGCACAAGCACAAAAGGGAAAATGTGGGGGACATAAAGCGGGACAGAGCACATTGGCTGCTGAGGGCAGGGAGGCGGAGTGAGCTCAAGCCAGGCCTCGGATTGTTTTCTATCACCACAATGCAATGGCTTGCAGAGGCTAAGCAAACAGGGGTTTTATCATAAAGCATGCAGTGCCTCTGCATAACACAGTGCCTCACCCAGCAGCCAGACTATTATCTGGGGGAGAAAGACCATTACCTCCCATTAACTGAGAAGAACAGCTTCCAGGATCCATGCTTTACCCAAGCCGAGCAAAGAGGGTAATTACAAAAAGAATGGCCTGGTGGCTGCAAACACTAGCAGTGTGGATAAATCAGCCGCATTTGTCTGGCTAGGCCTACTGACTTTGAAATAGCCAAGGCTTTAGATGAAATGGCTGCAAGAAGATTTAGAGGGCCATCAGGACCGACCGGTCCCTTGAGCGCCGTAGCCCTCCCTGGGGAGGAGGGGGCAACTCAGGTCACTTTGGCCCAAACTCAGACTGGATTTATACATGCAACCTTCTGCCAGCGGACCTGCACATCCATCTCTTTTTGCCCACCACCCTGCACAGTCTCCCTGAGGCTCCCACTGTTAAGAGACAGAGTCCCTCCATCTGGCTTGCTGCAAAAAAACACAAAAATACACACAAACACAAAACCCCAAACTTGATCGCCTTGGGAGTAAACAACTATTGCCTGATGATAACAAGGATGAGCGAAATAGGAAAAAAAGCTGGGCCTGACGAAAACGACAGCTCTGAAGACCTACTTAGAGAAAACAACAATTCGCACCGCAGGAGCACCTGTGTGAAGCAAGGCAACCTGAATGAAAAATGAGAATTAGTAGAGTCGTGCTGTATGTGTTTGGGCTGTGAAAAACAAAGAAGACAAAAGCTCGAGGGAACAAATGGAGTGAATAACAGGGAGAAAGAAAGGACAAGTGAAAAAGTGAGGATTAGGAAAAGACAACAAGACAGAAAAGTTGACAATGTTTGCCCTTTTTGAGTCATTTTTAAAACAAAAAAATGTCAGAAAAGGGACTTTGCAGCGTCTCTGTGGACCATCGATGACACATTACACCTCATGCAGGAAGTGCTCAGTATTTTTACACTTCACACTTCACAGTGTCGACAGTGTGGTCCTTTTTTGTTGATAGCCATTGGTTTCTGGGGCTCACACTTTCTCTTCTCTTTTACTTATGTTTTGTCAGATTTTCTCTTTTAGGTAAGAAGATCACAGTCCAAAAAAGAACATTTTACATTTCAGGGGTATACAAACACATAAATATCACATACCTAGAGTAATTACAATCACTCAATCATCACTTAGTTAAAGCTATAAAAACTCTTATTTGATTTCAACTTGGACTTCTGTTGGCTCTAACACTGAATTCTTAGACATTTGAAACTCCCACTTCCGTCAATTGTCTTCGAGGAGACTTTCCATTCTTTTTTAATGTCAAACTGGTATCTTTCAAATTTCAGTTACGATGTCTCTGTTAACAAATATTCTGCCAAAACTGGGGTTTAATATTTGTGTAACACCAGCACCGACTCTGGGAGCTCAGATTTACTTTAACTTTCTTTAACAGTACGTCTATTTCACTACTGCTGAACCTCTTATTCTTACATCCATATAGTTTTTATGTCCCCAGTTTATGATAGAGTGTAATTCATCATTCAGCAAACCCCAGCAGGAGCATGCTGGGGTGGTTAAGAGAGTTTGGTGTATTTTAATTTAAGTTACTCTGCTGACTTTGCTTCTGGAGCATTACAAATGTTATGCCTTCATTGGGTTTTTGATTTTTCCTTTGACACTAGAAATGACTTGATATTTATTTTATAGTTATTTCACAGTGTGTCAGTTTGACTTCTGTCAATTCTCGCAGGTGTCACTGTATCTGGGGCACAGCATCTGCCCTTACAGAGTTTAAAGAACATTACCTGTACTAATTTCAAACAAGCAAGCAGATGGCTCCAATTTTTGGTCAAGTGGGACTGGGGGTTATGGTTGGGGTTTGGGCGTTTTAGGTGTTTAACTTACATTTAATGCAGAAACTATAAGATCTTCCCTTTCAGACGAAGTCAAATACATGCATATTGGCATATTGGCACTCTTCTATTGTAACTGGGGTTAATGAAAAACTGGATATAAAAATAAGGACATTTGACACAGCTGGAGTTCATCTGACACAGGTAGATTTCTAATATTACATATTGACATAAAATGATAAAAGATGTTAAGAATAAGAAAATGAAACAGGAATATCAGCAGAGAGAGGAGGAAAACTTACCACAGTGGCCTTGGTATTGCACTCGTATATTCTTCTGGTTTTTACAGGCATGCTGATAGAGCTCACACTCATTGCGGTAGTCCTTTCCATCACTGCCACATACTGTCTTCTCTGGCTTCCCCTCACAGCCAAGGGGGCACATGCATTTAGCAGACAGGCCGTCTGACGACTGGACACAGGTGCTGCCATAGCTGCAGGCCACGTCTGCACAGGGGTCTTTGAGCGCTGCGGGAGAATACAGACATGAAAATGAGATTTTAGTGAAGAGCAGAGGGGTTATTTACACTGGAGAGTACACCTGCCAAGCAGCACTACTTGAGGGTTCTCACGGCTACTGTACACTGGAGTGCATCAGGGCTGACAGGCCATGTTATTTAAGTGGCTGCTGGAGCACTTTTCAAAGAACTACTTTGACATTTGTGGGTAAGAACACCCTGTCACAGCTGTCTCCTCACACAAACAAGTTGTGTTTCATTTTGCAGTGTGAACTGAATTAGGAACTTTAGATTTGCAACACATGCTGTATTGCTATGCTGGAGCACGCTTTAATCGCCATGTTTGAAAAGCGGCCCTCTGAATATTTACTTTTTTGCAAATGAGATCAAGAGAGAGGGAACAAAGTATTCCCCCTTAGGACTTTGTTTCCATCCTAATTAAACAGCATGCCACTTGTCACTAAGTGACTTGTTCCAGTGATTGGGAGGGTGCTACTTTTCATTTTGCCTGTGTTCAGTCCCGATGGTGCCCTTTTCTTGGATTTCATATGCTTAACAAAAGACAACCATTAGATTATCAACGCTGCCATCTTGCAACATGATCCACAAACACGGACAAACATGTTCTACAGCGAGAGCATAGTGCTGGCGCCCCTTTCATTTCCCAAGCTCATCACTTTGTCCAATATCAAACCCCTGTCTGTTATCAATGAATTTAATTTAAAGGTGGAGTGTATATACTGTATCAAATCTTACCACATTTTGTTTTATGTTTGCTTTCAAGTTTGTATTTTTTTTTTTATTTGGTAGTGTACTTCAGGCACCACTGCCTGTTAATAACCACTGCCTGGCATCTGTGGGGAGATATATTATAGATGTGTAAAGAGACAGGAGCGCTACAAGGAGTGCTCTTGATCAAAGGATTTCCCCCAACTCGCTTTCCTCATCTTCGTGACACATTTTTTTCCCAACTCTTTCTTTCTCCGCTCTTCTCCTGTCAAGTCCTTTTGAGGTTTGGTACATTCAACTTGCTAACGAACACTTTCTTCTTTTCATTCTGTGTTTATGCTGTGTTGCAACAGAAGCTGGCTCTAGACCTAATTTATGACACACTTGAAAAGTACTTCAAGTCTTAAATTACAACTCGAACACAAAGGAGACTAATGAAAAAGAATAATAAAATGAAATCATAAGTTATTGTGATGCCATCGATGGTGGCTCAGTGGCCCAGACGGTGACAATGACACTTGGTCTGTAATCTGTGTCTAATTGCATGAACAATAAGACACTGATGACCTCTGGGATATGGTGCTGCAGGTACAACATTCATGCAAAAACTGCAAAATTTATTCAAGTAAAACATGTAGCATAGGCTTGTCGAACTAACCTTCAAAGCTGTGCTAGTTTTGATTCACCTTCTGTTGGAATAGGAGGAGGATTTACACTTGAAGAAGCACCTTGTCAGAGTGCTTACGTTTCCTGCAAAATGGTGGTTGTTAAGGTGGCAGCGGCAGTCACAGCTAATGGTGGAAGTTGAGGGAGAAGCCCAGTACTACTCAGACTCTGCAGAGACGGGCCCTGGATTGCTTGATCTCATTAAATAATAGCCTGGGTTTCTTCTCTTTCTTTCTGTCTCCTCTCTCGTGTGTTGACAGAAAAGCGGGATGGGAGAGATAGTAAGGGGGCAGGTAGAATGAGAAGGGGGAGGTGGAGGCTCTTGATTTGAATGCTAACAGGGGCCGATTTGGAGACGAAGTGCAGCCTCGATGGGGCGTTAGTGCAGATAAGCTTTCCTTCTCAGACTCAGACATGCAGGCAAATTGCCTGGGTGAATGTGATCGGTGTAACAAGCACTCAGGAAAAAAAAAAAAAAAACATGCTCTCCACAGCAAACTTCAGGGAGTTCTCGCTTATATTTTCTCATTATTATTATCATGTGAAAGGTCGAAAAAAAGCAGCGGAAAAAGGGAGTCAAAAAAGTCAGCAGAGCTGGCTTCGCTAAATTAGAATGATCCTTGCTGCCAATTAGATCAGTCTCTCTTGGTGGAGTAAAGCTCAGCGAGGTTTAGATGCAAGGATAATGAGAAAAAAAAAGACCGATAAGGATACAGATAGACAGGGCGATAAAGACACAAAGTGACACTGAATCATTGCTGTTTGAGCACAGAGATAGAATCTACAGTTTTTGATGAGGGAAAGAAATAAAACCAATGACACATTTCATTTAGTGAACCCTTCTACATGTTGACCAAACATGTTTAATGTAGACTTTATAATACTTCATTTTGTATGTATGAATACATAGCCAGTTTGGACAAAGTCAGTCCAAAGTCAGCAATTCATGTGCTGGGTTTGGTGCGTAAGTTTTACCAAACAATAGCTACAATTCACCTAATCAGATGGGTCTGCAGCATGAAGCGGATACACCACCTGGAATATCTACAATCAGCAGGTTTCCCTAGTTTGAGTCACAGGGTGTGTCTGCTTGTGAATTTATGTAACGTAGCACCCCCTGGGTAAAGGGTTTTCTGTGCAATATGTGAACAGCTCTGCAAGAGCTAGGCCTCAATAAGCTTTAACTGTGTTCCTAAGTAGGAGAGAAATCAGTCTGGCTAGAACTGCACTGACTGATGTTAAGCAGCAAGGGACAACAACCACAGATTATAAATGAAGTCAGTATTCAATACCATCCATGGATCCAAAAATACTGGCTTTAAAGATTCTTAAAAAACAGACATTATTCTGGTCTCATTCACTTTCTTGGGACATTTTGATTTGTGTACTGCTGGTCTTTTGTAAACTATTTTTTCCGTAGGTGTGGATTTCAGCTAGGGTTTCACTGATTTACACATATTCGGAAGATGTGGGCATGGTTTGTGAACTCTCTGTCATCAGCGGATTGGAAACAGCTGCTTTGGATACGATGTGATACAGCAGCCGATAAGGACGCAGTGGGGGAGAGTGATGAAGAGGAAGTAATTAGGTTCGAGATGCCGACAGAACATGTTGAGAATCTAGAGATTCGGCTAAGGGAGTGTCAGAGATTCAGGACAATTGGAATTGAGAGTTTTGACAGAACAGCTCAGAGAGGAACCAAAGCTGAGAGCCACACTGACCTGCAGACTGAGAATTGAACTTTTAGTAGCACGCTAACATTTATGTATATATTCACCTATTCACCTATATTCAAAAAACTTTGAACGACAGCCAAGGGACCCAAGAGTGGGTTGGCTATTCTATCAGAACAAAGTATGCGGACCGCTGGACAGACAGACTCTGAGGGTGTGATTCACTGGACCCACCAGCAGACATGTGGGGGTGAGTTTGCAGCTATACACCTACTCCTCCGATAGGTTAGAGATAAACACATCACCTGGGGCTGGTACAGAACACAACTCAAGTTCTGTACCTAAACATAGGGTCTGGGGAAGCTTTAGTTATGGAGGGACTGTCTTGGGAGCTTAGAGAGTTGAATCATAGAGAAGCTAGCTGGACCTCCTGTAACACTCACTGTAGCTGAAATTACTTGGTGGTCTTGAAAATGTAAACAGTAATAACAATAATTGTTTTGAGATATTTGCCATAACATTATGTTGGTGAGATTCATATCCATTGAGGCTCATCTTCCGGCTTCCAGAGAGATCAGATGCTTTTCTATCTGCTCCCGTCCCCGTTCCGTGCTTGTCTGTCTGTTTTTTGTGCTTATTCTCTGCCGGAGTCTCCCCCTAAAAAACTCAAAACAACATGGAATTGACCAGCTGGACCTCAATGAAATTTACACGCAGGAGACAGGTTGGGGGTAACCCGAGGTCGTCTGAGGACAGCGGCTGCTGGACATCTGAGGATCGATCAGTGGACACACAGGAACTTATGTGTCTTTGAGATGCTGTCCACTGGGGATGTGATGGATATTTTGTCTATTTGGAACCATGATAACAGGATTTATGCTGATTGGTTTGGGTATTTTCCTGGTTATCGACACAGAAGAACAGACAGACCTGTTCAGAGCCCAATAAAGCTTTGTCTCAAATTATGCAGTTGGGAAGAGAATCTGGC
>JAQQAE010003705.1:0-19797 GCA_029823295.1 Pseudamia nigra | reverse complement strand
AAAGTTCACTCAACAACCATTAGACAGACAGGGACAATCATACGATCCTCCTCTTTCTTCGACTGAAATCCCAGAGCCTGCCTGGTAATTAAAGGCACTTAACAACCAATTAACAGTGATGAGCTAAATTAGCAGGATATTGTCTCCTTCGACGAGGCTACTGCATTATCAGTGTATTGAAACAGCGATGAACAAACCTCAGTGGCCCGCGTTTGCATGTAGGCAAATGACGGATTAATTACTATTAAAACATCAGCATCTTAATGAGCTTGGAAACAATTAGAGAGGTCGTTAGCATGTGGAGAGCGGCTGAGAACAGAAGAAGGAGGAGTGAGCACGAAACGAGAGAGAAATCTTCATTGGGAAGCAATACTGATTAAATGGACGTACAGTCTCACTCATCGCCCAATATCCACGGACTTATTAAATACATGACATCACCATTTGTCTTTTCTACCATCAAGCTACTTTTCTCCAGCCATTATCTTTCCCTCTTGTTCTCAAGCTTCCCCAAATCTCTGCCTTCGTTTCACCTCTCATAAAAAGCCTTTTTCTTGCTCTTCCATTCCTTTCTCCACTTTCTGCTTTTTAACTCCCATTTCTTCCTTCCCTCCTTCATGCTTGGGGGGCACAGTCCTGTGAAGGAATTTAATATGCAACTTTTATATGAGAAACCAATCGCATACGTCTGGGTCTATTGGGCTCGCAATCTATCGGCCCGGACGGCTAATGCAATAGAGAGAGCTGGGGCTATTTATCACACAGGGAGCTATCTTTTCCTCTCTCTTTCTCTCTCTCCCCCACTCTCCCCTCGCTCTCTCTGTCTTTATTCAAGCCGAGATTCCTGGCTGCCACTAAATCAGGCCAACTATGAGCTATGGCTGCCCAGAGGGCATCTCCTCTTTTATAGGGGGATTTGGATTTTGTATCTACTGGTTCCTCAGTGGTCGTTGAGACTGTGCTAAAGGAAGCTATAAACATTCAACAAACAAAGGCAACAACTTACACGTGCCTCCATTCCCACTGTAATGATCACAAACTTGCAGATATTTGAATGTGGAACGATGCATAAACCTGATGAATAACATATCAGTGGCATTTACAATGAAGCTGCAAAGACTTGTTTATCTGGATGTCTTTACATGCAATGACAGACATATGGGCACATGCTATACCATTATAGTAATCCTCCATAATTCACACATTATTAATACTATTCATGCACACAGTAGCAGGACTTTAAAAGTTTCCTGCTGAAAAACAAAAGTGACAGTATGCAGAGGACGCTGCCCACCTGCAGCAATTAAAATGCCTCAGAAAACCAAATTCATTTCAACAAATTAGCCACATTACTGGCCACTGTGTAATCGCTGATGGCAATTAATAAGAAATTAGTCACAATCAGCCCTATATTAACATCTCACCCAGGGGCCGCGGCTGGAAATTAATAACCAGAGATTCATCTCTCTTACTGTCTTTTTGGCTTGCTCTGTCTCACACACACATACACACACACACACCTACGCCCACCTATATTGTTCATGAATCACCTCTAAGACACTGATTTTTTTCTAAGAGGATCATCTCATATGATCCACAATCTGCTCATGTCAGCTAGCCAGCTTCCTCTTTACCAAGGTGTGAAAACCTCCTGAAAGACATGTGTGTGTGTGTGTGTGGGTGTGTGTGTGTGTGTGTGTGTTTATGTGTGTGCGATTTCTTTTTTTCATATATGCATGCACAGTCAGCACCCTTTGTGGATTTTGTATACAGACATATAATATACAATGTACAGTATATTTGTACATTTTGTGCTGTATGAGTGTGTGCTAAACATGTTAGAAAGGTGCTACCTAAATGGGGAGGGGGCATCGATGGAGAGAGAGCCCGCCTCTAGGGGTCCTCACACCAATCAGCAAAGCGCACCAAGAATCAATTAACACCAGTAGGAGGGGGCAGAGGGTACGGCACCTCACACACTTACACATACACACAAACACACACACTGCCCACACACATGGTACTGTCTGAGGAGATATCCATCAGATCACACATTGCATGATATGCCAATGTGTATGTGTATGTTCATGTGTGCATGTGTGTCTCTGTCCTGGTGTGTCCCGGTCTCTCATGGTGTGAGGTTGGGGAACAGATTGGGGGTCAGCAGGGGGGTCAGGCCAGGGTCACCCCCATCTGAGCCTTGTGGCTGTATCTGCGTTTGTGTGTTTGTTTGCTGACCTGCATGTGTGTGTGTAAAGCCTGACCAGCACTTCCAGGCCTCACTGGCAGGCAGAAGTGAATAAGATGGATGGTGTTGATTCATACTACGAATTCATTCTTCCCCCCGATTCCATAGAGAATAAATACATCCACCAAAATTATGAAGCAGGGGACCAAAATGAGTATCTCACATTTCATATTCTTCTTTCACTCTTTGTTTGTGCATCTCTCCCTCTCTTTGTCTCTCTCTGATGTGGGGACAGCTGCAGGCTACATGAAAACCATTCATCATTACATCTTTACCATAAAATTATTGACAGAGAGAAGGATGAGTTGTTATATCTGCTGCATTTTACAGAGTTGGACAAAAAGAAAAGTCACCATCAGTGAAAACATGGGAACTTGAATTGAGCATTAACAAATAAGAGAATGAGACTGTGGCGGATAGAAAGAAGAACAGAGAAGAAAGGAAAAGACAAGTGAGACAAGACATTTCTGCTACAATAGACAAAACAGAGCAGCTAAATAAAGTGATCAAAGAGTTTACCATGTGCCCATGAACGTTCCACTGTGAAACCCCACCTCCTTCTTCTTCCTCTCTCTCCGCACATTGCCATCTCCATCTGTTAGCCCGTTGCACTCGTCCGTCCACTAACCCCCCTTCCTCGTTTCCTCTCCTCTTCTGCTCCACTCTGGCCTTCTTACCCTCAGGGAGGTAAGGTGATCTCCCTGTGCTGGTGTAAGTGACTGGTATTAGTCTCCTTCTCTGTCTGTCTGTTTGATCCCGGCACTAATGACTCCACAGGGACTAGGGTCTGATAATGGGAAATCAATATAGAGAATAGCGCTCTGGAGTGGCCTCACTTAGCTCTCGCTCTTTCACGCCTCAAAGCAAAGTGCCTCTGTGTATTCGTATGTGTGGGGTGTGTGTAAGGAGGACATAAAGTATAGTGTTGTGTGTATAACCATGTGTGTATGCACATGCAGGGGCACTATTTGAAAAGGTATAGCCCCTTCTTACATTGAAAATCATTTATCATAGTTCTGCTGATTTCAGTTCAGCTGGGGGTTTCCCTGTTTCATGAAACTTTTCAGCGCCACTGGAGAGTAAGACTGAATGAGACGCAAAATAATCATGTTGTAAATATGTTTGGCAGATATTGTTTTTGTGATACCAGAGACAATTTAAGAGGCAACGTTCATGTTTACATTTTGTTTTTAATGGAAACAATACAAAAGTGATCATGTGGTCTTTGCTTGGGTCTGTGCCAAACTAAGATAGTCCCCTATGTCCACATAATATGATTTGTAGACTGGGGCATCTCTTTAGAATTGCAATACTTCATTTGTAATGATATATTGTGGAACGTGTTAACTTCATCAAAATACTGCAGCTCCTGTGATTTGGATATTGCATTTACCCCCATTGTGAAACTGATAATATTGTGATTAATTGTTCAGGCCCTACTGGGGAGATTACATTTTTGGGGTCACCAAGCAGTGATATGCTTGTGAGACTGTGTGTCTGAGTTCTACTGTGGAGCGTGTGTGCGTGTCTAATCGGTCACTCTGCTGTGCCTGGAGCAAGACAGGTGGGGCTGGTGGCATGAGGCTGGTGCCCCCCTTCCTCCACCCTGAGGGGCCAGAAGGCCCAGCAAAGCAGGGGTCTGGAGTAGCTCCCTCTGCCAGGCAGCAGAGCACTATGGCTGGTGGCAGCTGGTCCTCTGTCCCTCCCTCCCCTCCTCCCCTGCCTCAGCACCCTGTGGGCAGGCAACAGGAGGGGTGAGGAGGTCAAGAGGCAGGAGAGAATGGGTGGAACGGCAGAAATGCGGCACATAATCGGCTTTTATGAAGCGAAGAGAACTCAGACAGAGAGAGATGGGAAACACAGCTCTGACACAATGCAACTGACTACAAGCAGTAATGAATTAACACATTAGCACCAGGACCAGGGGTGTTCAGGGGCACTCAGCTGCTCTTAAACACAAACACGCACTGGCATGCTTTCTCACATGTGCCCATAAATCAGTTGTAAGCCATTAATGCAGTGGATAAACACACTTATTAATTACATCAGTCATTTTGTCTATGGCAAATCCCTCTGAAAGCATCGTCAGACACTAAAACGTGGCTCCTCCGAAAGAGCAGACAAACTTTTACTTATCACTCAAAACAGATAAGCCGGAGGTTAACTCTCAACGTTGCAACCACAATATAAAAACCAGACAATGCTGTGGGAATACGCTTATTCAAACTCAAGCCATGTGTTCAATTATCATCAGCTCCAAATGACCCCCCCATTAATGTTTTAACTCGTTCTCTCACATCTCAGTATGAGCCATCCATCCTGTTTTTGCTTTCTGCTCTCCGTCCATCCCTGTAATTCATGTCTGTGTGGTTACTTACTTCCCTTTCTCACTCTTTTCCTCTCCATCCTCCTCTCTGTGTGGATCTGTGCCTCCCTCCCTGACTTTTAACCAGCGTGAAGAGGCAGCCATGCATTCAACCATCAGACAGGCTAACATGCTCGACCCTCACACACGCACACACAGGCTATTCCATGAGTGTAACAAGTATGCAATGTTCAATGAAACAAATATCTACCATGTCAGGGCATCTTCATTTGGTTAAGTATGCATAATAATACTTGCAAAAAACTTACTTGTCTGATTTGTGTACAAGTTTAAAAAGCTGTAAGTTGCTCTGTTTGCTTGCAAATGAAAAATACTGCATATTCAGCATCACTGCAGGTATCAGTTCTACAATAAACTGACAGATCTACTTAAAGGAGACATATTCCGAAGTCAGGTTTCCTTTCATTTATTTTTTTAACTCCAAAACAGTGTTGCGAGCCTTGAAAAATAATCCTGTTAAACAGACACTTTTCATTTAACTTGTCTTAAAATGAGCTGCTTTGATTTCACTTTACAAGGTCATTGCCCTCGCTTGGTCCTTCCTGACCATCAGGATCATTCTGGAATACTTACAGGACTTCCAAATGATGGTATCCATGGCACGGACAAAAAGGGGTGTGGTCAAAAGTCACTCATTCAGTATGTTTACATGTACAGCAATTTACTGGACTATTGTCTTGGTCCCAGTAGATTCAGAGGAGTGTAATTGATTTATTGTTGAAAACATGTTGCCTCCTCTCTGACAGGTGGTGATATGGATTCTTTCAGCTTGGTAGTATTGGGCCATTTCTGGTTGACCCACAACATCACAGACCACAACAATAGTTAATAGAAAGCCAGCAACTGAGCAACCAAGAGGTAAACTGGCACAACAATGGACAGCGTTGCAAATTTGTGCATAATGTGATGTTCTGGTGTTAAATGAAGGCAGACAAAATTGCTGTCACCTCTCCTCTGTTTACCTTTTTACATGTTGTTTATTTCCACGTCAGCGCTTAAGCACATGGGCAGAACACTTCGACCTGTTTCCTTCTGACTGGTCTGTATATGCACTGGGGTAGGTCGACTTTCAATTGCATTATCTGGGTGTGTTAGTCTGACTTTTAAAACTTTGATTTCAGTCAAGCTAACATTTTTACATGTTTTTTTAAAGTCCCATTTTATTGGGACTAATTTGTTCTTTTAGGTGTCATGTAAACCTACTAATTGACATTTAAACCAGTCCTGCATGGTCAATAATCATTGCACTCATAATATCAGCTTGTGAAATTATATAAATATAAAAAGAATATAAAATTTCAGTTTAATGATTCAGATTTTGGAGATTTTATTTCTAAATGAGTTGTATGTGTATTTTCCTTGACAACTATGCAAGTGGACTCAAATCTTAAGTAAGCGCAATATAATCACAACATAACTTTTTTCACCAAATTGCACAGCCCAAAATTGAATCAGCAGACACTGAAGTAGTCAGTGTGGAACAAAATGTGAAGTTTACACATACAGTAATAAAGATCTATGCAGTGATTTAAGTTGAAACTTAAAATGCATATCCTGGAGCCTTGGGAGACTTAACTTTTTAGAAAGGGTTACAAAGTTTTTTTTTTTTAAATAACAAAATTTCTCAACGTTTGATGGTAATGGGAATTATGTTTCCTCCACTGAAATAAACCTTGACATAACAGCCTCCATATTAGGTCATTGAAATCCTTTCGCATCTCCAAAGCCATGTATTTGACATTCACAGTGACATTTTACATTGTTTATTTGCTTTTAAATGTCTGTGTGTCTACAAAGCACAGAGCAGTGGTCCAGTGACAGCCCAGCCATGACGATGGCCCTGACCATGTCCCTGATGGGGGATCCCATTCCTCTCTTCTCATCCAACAATCCCACTGAGCATGTCAATATGAAACACTATCCCCCCACACCAGGGTTTATAGGCTATCCCTCCCATTACAGACAAGACAGGCTTTTATATTGATAGGATGAGCTTGAAACTGCTGCATCTGTGCGTGAAAGAAGCATGGCGTGCTATGAAGGAAAGTGTAAATTAGACTAAATCAAGTCTCCTAGCAGTAAAACACATTTTCGCTATATTGCACTCAATGTGAGAATGATTTACAATACGACTTTTTGTTGTATGTGGGCCGTAAAGCATTGTTTATACAACTTTAAAAAATCCACAGCCTTGTAAATGTTGTCAGATGGCCGATGCCAGTGTCTTTCAGCTTAATACTACCTATATTAAATAGTTTAAATATTTCATAAGGGCGGTTTTTAGAGCGAGGGAGGGGAAATCGTTAGCTGCGGTAAAGTTTCATTAACTGGTCCCCATTTCGCTGCGAGGCAAACTCATCTCCTCTTATTGTAATAAAACAATCTCTCTCTCTCTCTGGGTGCTGCTCTCCTCTCCTCTCCCTCTCTCTACCCCCTCTCTCCTTCTCTTTTACATCATAATAATACACTACATCCCCTTTAAATGCACTATTACTTACCGCTGCCTTTTCATATTGTAACATCACGGGCACTTTAGCGACAATATAAAAGCGTGTCATTCATTATTCAGAAGCAGCCGGCCTCGTCCCCCTTTTAAAAAGTCAGGCGCGCTGGTGAAATTGATAACGGCGAAGAGACGCGCAATAAAAACGCAGCCCCCGGGTACCGAGCTGCAGCCCAGACCCCCGATTATGCAGATCAAGTGGTAATTTCTCAAACAAATCGCACTCTTTCACTCTTTTGTTGTCGTTTCTTTTTTGGACTTTTGGAATCATGGTGTCAGCTTTTATATTGCCTGTGGAAAAAAACGAGGATTGATGTGCGTCTTAATTGTCCGCGCGCGCTCGAGGCTTTTCAGAAACACCCCTTCATTTACCAGTATCTAAATATTTGGCCCGTAAGCCTTAACGACACAACCTCTAGGCTGCTTCTCAAAGGGATGGTGTTTTTAGAGGACCCTTGGCATCAATTATTTTTTTACCTGTTCTGGTGTAATAATGGAGCAATAAAAAGATTCGACATTGTCTTCAAGTTTCAGGCCATCCATAAATTCATAAAGGCTGGCAGAAGGCGGGCTGGGGCTGATCCTGGTGCCTTTTGGATAATCGGTATCATGGTGCATCTCTGTAGGTCAGAACTAATGTGTCATAATCACTCCTAATCATTGGATTACACCGGATTACGAACACCCAACATCTGCAACCTGTGGGACCTCGCTTGCTATTTACAGGCTCGGCGCTACCATCACATTATAGAGGAATAAATGCAGCAGTTATTAATTTTCATGAGGCGATTAATCAGGTATGAGTCATCCCATAAAAAGTGGACATACAAATGTTATGAATCAATTACAGCCATTTAAATAAACGTCCTACTTTACTCAGAGTCGAGGACAATTATTGTTACACATTCATGTTCAAATGTCATCAAGAGGAGCATAAAAATGTCCACAAAGATGACAGCTATAACAGACCAATTCTCCCCCATCAAAAGCCACCGGTGAGTTCACATATGGCAGGGTGAAGCAGCCAGCACTCAGAGTCTGTCCATATTGCCAAACAAACACCTCGGGCCTTGTCCAATCTCATATTGCTTCATAAGACTATATTGTGAAGAGCGAAATGCGAAATTTATATTACCTACCTTCTATTGGATTTTTGCATGTCAGGGTGTTTTTTGTAGCATTTTAACGGCCGGAAAAAGAAGAAATTAGTTTAAGATTCTGAAGAATTTTAGTTTGTCTCTAAATGCATTTAATTAAGAGTGAAGCGAGCAGACGTGCAAGATAAAATCCAAAATTGCAAACGCGTAATGAACAGCTTTAGCGTATCATCTCCAAAGCTTCTCAAATTTAACCCCCTCTGTCACTAAATGAATATGCCGGGTATTACTTTGTTATAGTGAAGTAATGTGATAGCTTAAAAAGCCACCTGCCGCATCCAAACCCGATGCGCATTTGTCTGTCCCACAGACAAGTTAGTGGAAATGTGATTATCCGGTCACTTTGGGCGCCTGTTACATTGAATCTGAGCGCTGAGCACTTCCAGAGCCCGGACACTTTATCTGAAGTAGCCCATGGCTTTCCCTTGTCAGGCCATTTAATGTGGCACTGGCAACAAGGAACAAATAAGAGCACCAAGCACAATGGCCAATGTTCAATAAGCCTACTGCGCTTTGATTTTACAGCGACCTGTTCTGTTTGGTGTCATGACTTGTAAGTGCGTAATTACGCAGCAGTTAGAGCTGGAATGCACTTGTTATTATAGATTGATTGTATTTAATGTTTGCCTATGGCTTTACTGTTGTACATCTCTAATAAATGTGACTGAATGTTTTTTCCAGCAGTTTTAATTGTTTCAGACAACGCCGGCAGAGAACATGATCAGAAAGAAACAATAAAACTACACTGCGACAAGTTTTGGTCATATCTGCAAAAATGTAAGAATGCAATCAAAATAGTGACATTTCTATTCGTTTCGGGTTCTTTTAAATGTAAAATATGTTGACTGTACACTAATACCAAAGGAACACTCTTGATTGGTTGGTGTTTAGTCCATCTATGGTGTTTAGTCATTAAATGGATTCAGGTTATGAGGAATATAAATCGAGACTAACCGGACCGCCTTTGATTCACCCTTGTAAAGTATCCATGATAAATCGGATTTCTCTTATGAAGCACTTTCTATTGCTGAAAACTGGTCTTATTATTGCCACGTATTATTTCCACATGTGTCAAATGATGCAGACTTAAGATGGGGCACAGACAGCAAGAGAAGAAATGATGCGCGTTCTGTCTGGTCTAAAAAGTGATAATGGGAAATACGGTGAATTCATCAGACCCACAGGAGTATGGAAGTGTTTCCTCTCCTCTTTTTAATCCGACATCATTTGCCACCAGAACATAAACCTGTTCATGTTAAATCATTTTCTAGAAATACGCGGAACAGTGACAGATGAGGGATGGGTATCAGACATGCGCACGCTCAGCTTTGAAAAGCATACATTCTCGGTAATCCCTGAAGAAATACTTTTATAGACATAGCTACAATGTACATTTACATAAAGTTGTAGTCTGCTCTTATCACTTCATTATCTTCATAAAAAAAAGACAACATCAAACAGTCATTTAGAAAAAAATGAATATGCCTTTTCTTGTTATATACAGTTAATAACACGCTGACGCCGGTGGTTATGGGACATGTTAGTTATTGTGCCAAATCGAGGGCCTACTCCCATTAACATTCAATCAGTCATTCCCGTGCCAGCCAATGAAAGGTGCAGAGAGATGGAGGAGGACCGAGCTGCTGGACGGAGCGTTTTGACGCGCTCAGAGGAGGACAGAGCGTCACATCTCTCTAAACGCCCATCAAAGTTTGAGCACAGCCTGCAGAGAAGACCCAGTCCTCTGAATGAGGCCTCTTTAAGACAACAAGGACGCTCTGGATCCTCAACACACGGCTGGACAACGATGGATGCACTACAGGCGTTCACTTTTGGAACAGTTTGACCCCGCTGTGCAGCTCCCTGAAAACACTTCGTTCAGTTTTCGTCCTTATTTGCGACACATAGACGGGAATGGAGCAAGCACCGAGCGCACCGAGCCCTCCTCCCAAACCGGCCCATCACGAACCTATCAGCTTCGGCATCGATCAAATTCTGGGAGCCGGAACCGAACCAGAAAACGGGCGCACGGCTGGAAGACAAAGTGGATCCGATTTAAGCAACGGGGACGGTTATTACAGTTTAGGAAGCCCTACCGGGGCCAGCGCGCCCTCCTACACCGCGCTGTCAATTTCGCTCTCCGGTATAATGCCTCCGGTGGAGACCTCGGGTTCTTACGGGGAGAGTAGGAGTCTGGGAAGCCGGGGAGTGATTCGAGTCCCGGCACACAGACCCATGACAGCCCCGGGACCTCCGACCCCGGTGCAGAGCGGTGTCCCTGGGTTTGGTGGACTGTGCTTCCCCTGGATAGGAAACAGATTCGCCAAGGACAGAATATCAGGTATTCATGTGTGTGGGTTTATCAGATTAATATTTGATTATGTCTACAACATTATTTAATTGTTGCTGGAGCATTTAAAAGCAAACACCTGAGGAGTAAAACCAAAGACAAACACTCAGCTTAAATACACCTCAATTGTTTACAGTGATGAAACAGACGAATACAATGACATAGCAGTGTAAAATGAATTGAATCACTATGACAGAGCTCTTTTCATTCACAGGTAATTATTCCCAAGTTTTCCTTAATGACTTCACCTGCTTAGAGGACGTAAACATAATTCCTAGATAACTTGTAGGCCATAATGATCATTTAATTATTAACGAATCATTAATAAAATAGCAACAATTTTATTATTACAAGTGAAAACTCCTAAAGTCCCAAAATGTTTTATTTAAAATAATAATAATTATTATCATCATCATTATACTGATAATAATAATAATAATTCATCTATAGACTGGATGAGTTCTCAGACTAAATGTGGCAGCAGTGCAGCCTGTTTTTTTCCTGCAGATTCACACATATTTCACCAAAACTTCCGTTAAAGATAAAAAACGACATTGTCTTGTTTGTAATGAACAATGCAGAGTAAAACTGACTTTCTTGAAGTTAAGATTATTTACTTTTAAATTGCACTGTCTCCATCCGTCTCTTTTGTCCATGTGACGTGTTTGACCTACACAGCGTAAATAAGGCTTTATTGTGGTACATGTGTGATGTATGGGCCTGGGTTTCCATTCACAGTGAGGACTGGGTTATTGTGGTGCAGTTCATCATTCATTCACCCTTGTCTGTCTGTGTTTCTCTCTGCAGCTGCTCTGGTTCCGTTCGCGGTGACCCGGCGGATAGGACACCCTTACCAGAACCGGACTCCTCCCAAACGGAAAAAACCGCGCACGTCGTTCTCCAGGGTGCAGATCTGTGAGCTGGAGAAACGCTTCCACCGGCAGAAGTACCTGGCCAGCGCCGAGCGCGCAGCCCTGGCCAAGAGCCTGAAAATGACGGACGCACAGGTGAAAACCTGGTTCCAGAATCGGAGAACCAAGTGGAGGTTCGTATCACATTTCAGAATGACTTAAAGAAGACAAATGACACTTGATCCACAATCCACGACGTGTCACTTAATTTTACACGTCCTGTGCCAGGTATAGGCCTGCGAAGCTTTTTTTTCCTAGACGAGCCCACGTGCTGCTACGTGACCCCAGTCGACGTGGAAGAAAAAGCTGATGATAATTTATTCATTTCACTTTCTGGAGCCTTATATGTTCCTTCGGCAGCCCAAGCATCCTGTGTTTGGGTCAGCTTTTGCATAAAATACGCTGAATATTTTAATAATTAGAGTCAGGCAAAAAGTGCAATTTATAGTTTCCCAGCTATTAATGCACGTATTAACGCACACTCATCAGAACGCATGGGTGGATATTTCAAGAGCAATAACACAGGTCAAATTCACCTTTTTCCCAGTAGGCTATAAATTTGGATGATACCTAATGTTTAAGTCCCTGAAAACTTGATTCACAAATAATCAATTTTTTATATAATTTAACAGTTAATTTTAATTATTATTTTATTCATTTTGTTCTTTTGTTAAGTTTTTGCTTGTTTTGTGCACTAACTGGTCCCCTATTTTGTTTGATTGGGTTCATGTTTTTGATTTTTTTTCCTATTGATTATATATTACCTTCTTTCTTTTGTTTGTCATTTAGTAGTTCATATTGGTTCGTTCTAATTTATGGTTGTGATGGACAGTGTATTTATACCTTTACATCGTATGTTACGTGTTACAAAGTGTGTATATTAATTAAAAATCTGGTTAGTTCTTATTTTGTTCATTTTGATTTAGCAGTGTATTCATACTTTTACATCATATCTTTTCATTGAAATAGTAAATTTGTAAAACGTGTTACAATATGTGTATTAGTTTTATTTAATTTATTCGCAGTTTGTTCATTTTGTGTCTTATTTTGTTCATTTTCTTGTATATTTACTTAATTAAATGTGTTATATAGCAAATTTTTGTTCATTTTCTGGCTTGTATAGTTCATTTTTCAACATATTTATTTTATTTAACTTAATATTTGGCTCATTTTGTTCATTTTATGGGTTGTGTATTGTGTATATCTAGTTCATGTAATTTATGATATTGATATTTATTTAATTTATTTTTTGTTATACAGTTCTTTTCCATGTACAATTATTTAAGGTAACTTATTATTTTGCTTATTTTTCTGGTTTATATATTTCATTTTATGTATATCTATTCAATTCAGTATATATATTTTTCTTTTTGTTCATGGTCTTGTTTATATATTTTGTTTCATGTATGTTCATTTATTTGTTATGTCGCTTATTTTGTTCATTCTTTGGTTCATATAGTTTATTTTCTTGTATATTTATATAATTTTCATTATTTTTTGCTCATTTTTGTTCATTTTCCTGTTTCTATAACTCATTTTCTTGTTAATTCATCTGTTCAGTTTTGTTCTTTTTGTTCCTTTCATGAAACAGAATTTATGATGTACCTGGTTTTCACAAACAGATACATCTAAATTTCAACAGAAACAGAAAATGAAGAGCTTGATGCTAAAACATTTCTGGAGACGTGTGACTAAAAACGTCTCCGTACTAATGTACGTCTAATACGTAATGTAGTTACGTATTAGTTTTACACTTCGTTTCAGTTTTGGTGTTTAATTCTGCCTCCGCGGTTTTACATCACATCACCTTTTAAAACCTTTCTTCGTGTTTCCTTTTCCCTCTGATTTGCAGGAGACAAACAGCCGAGGAGCGGGAGGCGGAGCGTCAACAGGCCAATCGGCTGATCCTGCAGCTGCAGCAGTCCGCCCTCCAGAAGAGCCTCAGCGAATCAGCCGTGTCAGATCCACTGTGCGCCCACAACTCCTCCCTGTATGCCCTGCAGAACCTCCAACCCTGGGCCGAGGAGAGGGAATAAAGACCAAAGGGACACCCTCTCCCCCATGATCATTTAGTACCGTCCTGGAGAGGATGAGTAAATGAAATGTCATGGGGACATCATTTTTTGGGGGGACTTTCTTTAATCCATGCAATGGACAAGACAAAGATGAGTGGATGGTCGTGAAGCTGGATCTGAAATGATGGTGAGTCATGTTTGAAGCAAAAGCAGAAACTCTGTTGGACTGAATTCTGCGAGACTTTTCAAATCCAAAAATGTGGTCAAACACAAAAAATGCCACTTTGTCATTGTCTTCTTATCTGCTTGTATGTGTTCTGTTAATTAAAGTAAAAGGGGGAAATAATTCACCCACTGAGCAGCAATATAACTGAGAGTGAAACAGTCTGTCACAAACTGGTTTTGTTCGTTTTACTCTGGAAGGTAATTAATAAAATAATGAACATGATTATTATTTAAAAAACTGAAAATCAACTAAATGATCCACAAAATTAATAAAGTAATTAAAAAAGAACAAATAATCCACAACTTTAAATTCAAATCTATACCATAGTTCACTAAAGGGACAAAATAATAAAGACATTTATTCAAAAATACACAAAATAATCCACAAAATGAACAAAATGATCAATAGAATTATTAAAAATGTTTTTAAAAATCCATGAAATGAACAAAATGACCAAATAATCAAGAAAATTATCCAAAAAATCAACAAAAATTACAAAGTAATCTACAAAATTATTGAAGAAATGAAGAAAATGACCAAAAAAGTGACCATAATAATCCATGAAATGAACAAAGTTATCACATGTTTAATTTAAGATGTGTGCCATACTCAAAATTATCTCAAAATGAACAAAATAATCAAGAGAATGCTGAAAAATTTAAAAAATAATCCATGCAATGCACAAAATGACCAAACAGTGAAGAAAATTATGAAAATGTGAAGGACATATCCACAAAATGAGCAAAAGTAATATAAAAATAAAAAAATCTACCACTTAAATTGAAAATGTATACCAGACTTCACAAATGACCTAATAATGAAGAAAATAATTTTTTAAAATTATGAAAAAATGAAGGACATAAACCACAAAATAAACAAATAATAAAGTTATGAAAATATGAAGAAAATAACTTACAAAATGACAAAATAATCAAGAAAATCATCAAAAAATAATCCTCTAAAAGAAGAAAAATTGAAAATGATTTAACAAAATGAACAAAAATGAGTAAAAACTGCTGCTCCATTGCACCGTTTAAAGGAAAACAGCACCAAACAAATAAAAACAAGGCCCCTATTCTAGTGCCAGTCGGAGGCAAAATGACAAAATACGTGGAGAATGTGTTTTTAATGAGTCTCCTGTTAAAATGCAAAACAAATGTCCCACTGCATTGTCAAAAAGCACGCAAATGTGCTGTTATTTCTTTCTAAAATCACTTGCAAACTCATTCTGTTTCAATAATGCAAATGTGAAATTGGCACTTTAATGATTTATGATGCTAAATGCTGCAATGTGTTTGAAAAACTGAGTAATTTAGAGGGAATCAGGCCAAAAACCTGCACTCTTGGTCCAGTTGTGATGAGTATGTTTCTTAAAGCATCTTCATTTTCACGTTTCCCCTACTCGTCACCTGTACATACTCAGGTGTAGTGCGTCATCTTTCTCTTGATACATAAGCTACTGTAATAATCAATGGGGGGAAAAACCAAATGTCAGGATTAGATACAGGCAAATATGAAAGAGGCTGTAAGATGGGTAATAAAGGCAGTGATGCATGTTCAGTGATGATGGTGAAGTTTTCTTTCATTTGCACAGTATCATGCTTTATTTGTCGCTGCCTTCTGGAATCGAGGCGCATCCCTTTTTTGTACTTTCATTGTAAATGTGTGTAAATAACAGTACAACCTGTTCTGTGAACCTTTTGCTTATGCTCTTTACAATGCACCATAAAATAACACAATAATTGTGAAAAAAAAACTGACATTAATAGACAATTTTGTTTCTTGAAAAGTTTATTGATAAATATAATGGTTTTATACAATTTCAATACACACATTATTTCATTCTGACAGTTTTAAGCTGTCTGTCTGTATGCCTGTCTATCTGTTTGTCTTACTGTCTGTCAGTATGTCTGGGTACGTTTGAGAAGAGCCGTGACACATCTCCGTGAGGAATTTTATTATACTATTGATAGCACAGTGAGTGGGCATGACAGTAAATCATTTATAAATCTGTATTTTTGTCTCATTCAATCTTCATCACGATGGCTCTTGTTTGAAAGATGGCTTCCATTCCTTCAAAATCAGTGAAAAGGTCTTTGCTCATTTCTCGCCATGCTATCCGTCTCTGTTTCTATTCCTTCTCCGTCGTCCCCGTCTTCTGTCTCTCCCTCACAGTGAATGGTTGGTCATTCTGAGTCAACGTTTTTTGTACAGACAGTTAAAGACGCTACTCCCCTCTCGAGCAGAAACACATCAGCTGGACCTGGTGGATGAGGCTACATGCTTGAATAAATGAGTTGCTTAAATTCAGGCAAACACAAATTTTACAGTGGGACGCCACACACACATATACACATGCACGTCACTCTTTATCTCCATGCCAGGAAACTTTCAGATGTAAATGACAGGCCGGATCTACACAGCTAGAGTTATAGGTAGAGTAATTACAGATAAATCCAATTGGACAGAAAGACAGACAGAATCAGAAACACACAGGCAGACATAGAAGACTGCAGACAGTATGTTAAAGCCACAGATACAACACTTAAGTATTTACAAATTGAGAAACATTGAAACACTGACACTGGAACACACACAGTAGGGTTTAAGAGGACATTTGGAGAACAGTGCAAGCTGTCACGAGACAAAAGACCGTCACAAAATCAGCTGCAACCCTTGACAGGCCTGTGGGTCAGCCAGTCCTGACATGGAAAACATAACAGTTGCGCTTTAAAGGAGACATATTAAACCCATTTTTGTCCCTAGAATACATATTTTAAATCACAACTCGAGACATGACAGAGATCCTTCATTCTACCAAAATCTCATGGTTTTCAGCCTTGGATCAAACAGGCTGTTTTAGTGTGTGCTGCTTTACATGCAAATGAGCTGCTGCTGACTACACTCTTTCATTTCATGTCTGTGCCATGGATACCATCATAGAGTCCCTAGCACATTAACTAATGAAGTCAAGATGAGGTTGGCGGGCCTCTTGAGCCCTAGAGGACTGACTGAAGGCCGTGAGTGGACAGTTGTGACATCACATATATCCAAAAATGCTAATAGGTTGTTTTAGGTCAGGGGTCTGCCACATGTGGCTCGTTAGCCCCTCCCCAGTCGCTCCTGTGACTTTATCCATTGTTGGAAGTAACATATAATATATCAAAATGAACAACACAAGAAAAAAATCAAACAGAAGGAAAAAAATGAACTAAACAATGAGCAAATATTAAGACAAAAATAATATGAATAATCTAGAAAATGAACAAGAGCAACAATTTAATACATAAAATGATCAAAATTAGAAATAAAAGAAACACTAAGAAAATGAACAAAAATAAGCAAAAAAAACAAAGTAGAAATCTTACAAGAATAAAACAAACCCAAGTAAAACAATAGGAAAAAATAATTTTAGAAAAATCACAAAAAAGAATAAATCAATTGAATGAAAGTGAAAAAAATTAATAAAATATAAAAAGGAGCAAAAATTGTGAATTAAAAAATCCACAAAAATAATCATGGAAATGAACCAAAATTCACAAAAATGAATTAAAGTAATTTAAAAAAAACAAGGAAACCAAAAATAAGGAAAAATTAACAAAATAATCAACAGCTTGAACCAAAATGAGCAAACTCATGGAGAAAATGAACAAAAATCAACAAAGCAAACAAAATAATAAACACAATGTACATAAAAGATAAAATAGTGACAGTTTAGTGTTAACATGTAGCTGCTTAAACATGCATCATATTTCAAGTGGTACAAAAAGCGTTTGAATTTCATTTTTCTGTGAGTCTGTTTTTTTTTAATGTTCTGTCCAGAAGTGGCTGTTTAGATTGAAAATGTTGCCGACCTTCCTTAAGTGAGAATTTTGATACTTTCACATTATTTTTAAAGCCCCTGTGAGATGGAGGCAGATGATTCGCTGTGGCGACCCCTGAAGGGAACAGCCGAAAGGAGCCGAAAGAAGAAGACCTGTTTGAATAATAGGAAAAGACATGAAACTGTATTTTTCACCAAATGTCTCGTTGAAGTTTAGTATATTGCCAGCAGGATTTTTACGTCACACACTGTACACTGAATGGTCTCCAGCCTTTGTCTTGCATGCAAAACAATATTGCTCTTTTTGTCGCATTGGCACAGAAATGTATGATGAAAGAAGGACTCATTGTGCTTGAATTTAGGCCTACAATGTGCTGAGGATGCATTGATTTGATAGTGCTATGATTTAAAAAATTCCAGTTCTTAGAATTTGGTTCAGTTTATGAGATCTTCACAAGACCTTTGTCCAAACAATATGGAAAGTTGAGTATTTACACAATGCTATAAAGTACACACCATCCAAGATGACCAGAACTGCAACAACAGCAACAAGAGAGGGAGGTGGAGACACGTAGTAGCAGAGGTAAATGGTCACAAAGAGCCCAAAGTGAAGGTAAAGGGTTGAGTCTTAAGGACCTTTCCCACGTTTTTGCCATGGATTTGTTAAAGTAAAACCTCCTCCGTACAGTTTTAACAATCTGTCACTCCAAATGTGACAGCTCTTCACTTCCTCTCACTCGCAAACCGCTTGTCTTTCTCCTCCCGTGGGGTTTTTGTTCATGTCTTCTTCTCATCCTTCGTCCTCTTCCTGTGTTTTGCCTCTTCTTTCCCTCTACCTTGTGCTTAGATGACATTTTCAAAGAGCTGCAGCGACCTCATGATGTTTTCATCCTGCATTTGGTGAGAAATGGGGAAAATGAGAAGCTCATCTGAGAGCAAGTAGCAGTTAATTCAATGTAATGGCCACTAGGAGGCAGAAAAAGCCTGTAAAATGAGGGCAGTGGAAACACTGAAATAAAAGCATTTCCAACCAGCAAGGGGTACAATTAATAGGCAGTAGAGCAGGAGACTTGTAAATAAGAAAATAAATGAGCTGTGAAGATGCATTACAGAAAGTTAATTGGAGTTTAAGCTGAATTTCTCCATTAAAAGGCCACAAAGTTAAACCCATACCTCTTGACAAGAAAGAATGAATTCATCCAGAGTGACGACCCCATCTCTGTTTTTGTCCATTTTCTATGAAGAGGAATACACTCATTATATTCCAACATTCAGCCAAACAAATATCATCAGTTCATCTGCAAGATCTTTGTCAGTGTAAATAGTTTCTCAAAGATTTTCAGTTCAAGACTGAAAACATAGAAAAATGCTAAACAAACTTCTATAATATCTGTTTTTTCTCTAAATGAATCCACATATACTAACAAATTCATGTATTTTAGTTTTTAAATGTAACATAAAATTAGATGTATAATGAAGATTGATCCTTTTGTATTTCATTTTTATTTAGTGTTTTGAGACCAAGGGCAAATTAATAAAATAATTTAATACTAGACAAAATAATCAACTACTTTAATGTAACATGTGTCAAAATAATACACAAAATGAACTAAAATTAGAGAAAATAATTCATTGAAATTAATAAATGTGCTCAAAATAGTTGAGAAAATAATGAAATGTACAAAAAATAATTATGTATTAGAAATGTACAAATAATTAAGGCAATTATCAAGAAATGAACATTATAACGTGGCGACTCCATGAGTCGCCACCTTATCGTGGTGGAGGAGTTTGCGTGTACCAGTGACCCTAGGAGCCATGTTATCGGGGGCTATATGCCCCTGGTAGGGTCACCCAAGGCAAACAGGTCCTAGGTGAGGGTCGAGACAAAGCGCGGCTCAAGGCGACCCCCATGAAGAAGGAGAAGATTGGACCTCACGCGACCTTGCCCGGACGTGGGATACCGGGGCCCCCTCCTGGAGCCAGGCCTGGGGGTGGGGCTCGGAGGTGAGCGTCTGGTGGCCGGGCCTATGCCCATGGGGCTCGGCTGGGCATAGCCCGAAGAAGTGACGTGGGTCCCCCCTCGCATGGACTCACCATCCGTGCGAGGGGCCGTGGGGGTTGGGTGCAGTGTGACATGGGTAGCGGCCGAAGGCGGGGGTCCTGGCGGACTGATCC
>JAQQAE010003704.1:0-19798 GCA_029823295.1 Pseudamia nigra | reverse complement strand
GGGTCTGCACCGGAAATCCTGCCTCTCCTCATCTCTGTCCTCCAGAACGCAGTAGGTCATCGGTGGCAAAGGTCACACCATCTTAGTAACAATACCCACCTAATACAGTATGTTCTACTTTCTGTACTCTGAGTCCAATACTGTCCAAGAAGGGTGACATTGGAGTGACTTGCACACACTATGTGGACACTTCTGCATCTGCTATCATGCTACACACTCAATATACTGGCTCAATTCAACATAGTGGCAATAAGAACGGGCAGATGATCTATGCTAGCTGGGGGATGTTAACTCACTCAAACATACAGTAGTAGGTGATAATGCACATTAATGCTGGATGACATCTGCTATAAAATGTAATAAATTAAAGGAAGAAGTTAGTTTTGAGCTCTTGTTAAAAGATGGTGAATTGGCTGATTCTACGATAATGAATGCACAATTCTTGTTGTTTAATTATACACTGATGAAAACATTATGAGCGTTAGATCCACCTTCAGATCCTCCTGTATCTCTCTCACACACACTGGATGCTTTAAAAGCAGTACAAGCCAGTTTTATTAGATGTAAGGGTATTTGGCTTTTGACTGCTGCTTTTTTTTTACAGTATACACCATTCTTTTATATTTTCTGCTGGACACCCTATTGATCAAATGACCATTCTCCCCTTATTCATTTATGAGGATACAATTTATAGATTGGCTCTCAAAGGAACACAAAAGCTTGATATGATCTATCATTCTGCTATTTCATTTGCTAGGAGCACTCTCTTCAAAACATTGTCATCCATATTGTCTGGACCAATGGCCCTCCAAAATGTTATCTATTGCTTTATACTTATCTTTAAAACTCTTCCAGCCCATGATCTAAAACAGTTATTGAACAAGTATCTCTGGCTATGTGTAATATAGGCCCATATCTCCACATGAGAGTGAACCCCCTAAATCCAACACATCATTTGGCCTGTTGTCATTTCTGTCTGCTGCTGGTAATGACAAGAATTTCTTACAAGGAAAAAAAAGGATACATTAATCTCAATCATTGCTTTTAAGAGCCTACTTTTGGAGATATTTAATGATACTTGTAAACGTTTACTTCAGTTTACTTCCTCCTGTTCAATCTGTTTTTCTTTTTTCCCCTACTTCCTTTTGTCTTGCAAGTGTTTTTCTGGATCTTTCCCAGCTTTTATTGTTCATAAATGTTGTCTGGTAAAAAATAAAGCTTAAAAAAAGACAAGAGAAAGAAGTTAAAAGAAGCAAGGAGATTTCGTTTTTGAATATGAATGGGATACATTAAGCTAAGGAGAAGGCTGGAATGTAAATTTTTCATCACACCCATGTGCAGTAGTGCTGGTGGGGGTGTGTTTTTGAACATGTGACGACCACCAATGTGTAGCTCAGGTCATGCACCGTCAGTCGGCTTCAGTCAGATTACTCTACCTGTAAAAGATGAAAAGTTATCCTTGATAAAAATGAGATCTGATTTTTCTATTATGGAAAATCAGTTTTTTCTTGATAAGGCATGATCTACTGAAGATAAACTCACAATTTCAAATGCAACAACTGTACATAGGTTTTCAGGGCCAAGAAACTGTATAATGTTACTTATTTTGCAGATTGGAAATCCAGATCAATCCTCTCATTATGGAAAATTAGTTTTGTTCTAAATAAACACAAATTAAAATTTTCAATTGTGTCCCATCGTTTCCCTGTGTCAGCAGTTTTAACAAAATTGCCCTGGCAGAGGTACAGTATGTGCTCTCTGAGTGCCCTGGAGTTTAACTTTGATTTTCCTCGAAAAATAACCAAGATCTTCTCATGTCTAACTCAAACCAAACTTTACTTCAGTAAATACTCCTTTGGGTTGTATCAGCGGTATACTGTAGGTATAGAGACAGTTGCCTACAGTATGTGAAGCTGAAACAAAAAAAAAACAACTTCTGGTTGGTCACATGAGATTTGTGAATAATGAGGTAGAAATGTGCAAAACCACCAGCATGGTCCTTTAAAGTGGCATCCAGCAGGCCAGGAAACGTGCCATGACTTAAGCTCAGCTCCTTCCTAATTTTTTCTTCCCAAAAATGTCTCACCACATGGCCCTAAAGTGCAGTATGGATGCCCTTCCCTCTCAGCAGTTTCCCAGTGTGATAAAATGCTGTATGCTAATGCAGTGCCATCATCTAGGAAGATGCTTGGTGCAGCACAGGGCAGCTCAGATACTCGGGGTAATCACTGGAGATGATGGAGTTTAATACAGAAAAGGGGGACTGTGATTGCTTTCTTTCTCAACAGCACATAAAGTTTAACTCTGCCTCTTTCACCACACACACCTCTTCCCTCCCTCTTTTGCTGCTTCTCTACCTCCTTTCCAAACCAAACCACACTACAGATGTGGTAGAAGCTCTGCTGTGGGAGGAGGGAGCATGAGACCAACTAAATAAGAAGGCTTGAAAGAGGAAGAGTGCACGTACGCACTGCCAAGAGGATATTTCCATCTTTCTTAAAAGCGTCTCTGTTAAATGAAAAACAAATGTCTGATTGATGTGTTTGACTTCAACGATGACGAAAAGAGAAAAAGAGGCCGTCCCCATCTCTAAATGATCTCTTTGAAATTAGAGAGGAAAGTGAGAGTGAAAAGTTATATGGAGTAACAGTGGGATGCAGAAGAATGTGAGGTTGCTTTGATGCATAAATAGACAGATTTTCCTCCAAAGCTGTGATCAGAAATGCATAAAACATGAAAAAAGTGTGAGTACGGTACAAAGAAGATTTAATTAGAGCACTCAGCAGTGACAAACAGCCACTCAGAGTGTAAGACAATATCAAAGTGCTTACCTTGATGAGAGCTTAGAGAGAAAGGTCTAAAATCCAGCAGAGATTCTTCAGAAATAATTTATAGGCCCCTGTAATGCTCAAAACACAAATGCTGAACATGTAATTAACTCCTTTTCATAGTCAAAGCTATCACATTTGTCACTTAAAATGACTTCTGGCTTTGAAAACGCCTGCTAAGGGTCTTGGAATGTGGCCTTTAGTTTCATTAGCTGCATAGTTTTGCCTGGAAACAATGGCTGAAATTCCTGATGAGCAGCAGAAACTGAAGCAGTCTGTCAAATGTCTGTGTGATCTGCTGATCAAGTGTCAATATGTTCTGCTAATATTCAAACAAATAACAGTGAAAATCAAAACTTTCTAACAAAGGTTGGAATGACTTTTGGACAAGACTGAAAAGGATTATCTTTTGTCTTTGACTGTCATCAAATCCTCAACAAACAGTCATTTGGTTTGTGTTAATAGCATCAAATTTCAAACTGAATCTGAAAAAAAAGTGTGGGCAATTTTTTTAATGTCATACCTAGAGAAAATGATCAGAAGTAAGGCTGCTATTTTTGGCATAATTCCATCTGTCCATCCTTTTCCCCTTAAAAATAAAATCTGATGATCTGAAACATTTATGAGCGACAAATATACAAAAAAGTAAGAAATCAGAAAAAGGTCAAACACTTTTTCACAGCATTGTGTGTGTAGGTGTGTGTACATATATATGTACACACACAATGAACAAAATAGAAATAATTAATAAAATACCAACAAAATGCACAATATAATGAATTAACAAAATTAGTGAAATAAATTACAAAATATCAACAAAGGAAACCAAAATAAGCAAAATACAGTATATTAGGATATAATAAATTAATTACCCCTTAGATACTTTATAACTCTTACCCAAATACTGATTTTTATGAGAACTTCTACTTGAGTCATTACAATTAGAAAGTAAAAGTCCTTTTATTTGAGTATCATTTCTGTGGAATTTACACAACGCTGGCTCTGAACATGCGGTCCGGGGTTGCCTCTCCAGCACACTGAATCTGAAATAGTCACAATATGGGCTGCAGGATCCATCGGTTAGTAACAAGCCACATGCACATAGAAGCGCAGTTCCGTTGTTGAGGGATGTGTTGGCTGAGAGAATCAGGCTTCGTCCAACGCTGGCCCTCCTGCACCTCGGAGCCCTGTTCTTACGCCCTGAGGGCAGTGTGGTTAGATGCACATTGAGTGGGTGTGTGAAGTCCTGTTCTAAGTTCAATAAGGTCGGGCGTGGGAAGACTTATTATTTTTGTGACACTGTTTACTGAGTTTGATCCATTTTTCTACAGAGAGCATGTTGAAAAAACAGGTGGAACAATATGATAAAAGTAGCTGAATGATGCTTTGATATAACAGCAGCAGTAGAAGAGGAGTAACATGAAGTCCTTTTAGTTTACAGATAGCTGACTGTCTTTGGTGGTTTCTTTTCTTTAAAGGCCATATGTGCTGATAAAAGGTAAGTGTGTTGTCTAATGTTAGTCTGAGGCGTTTGATGTTGTGCACTATTTGGGTTTGAATGTCAATGGAGTGATGAAGTGAAAGCGACTGACTATCAGCTCCTTTGTTTCAGAACCTCACCTGACATTGGCCCCTTTTACACTGACTGGGAACCGGCACGGATCTGGTTCGTGAACTTAGTTCTAAGCGTTTACATTAAAGAAAACTTGGTTCGGAACCTGGGTTCCCAGCTCGAACCAGAGAACAGTAAGTTCCTGAAGTGCGAAGTGTGATGACATGAGTGGCTGTGTACATACACGCCCATGTAGGGTGTTGTAAACAGAGCAGCATGAAGGAATCCACACAACCCGCTGCAATACCGTCAACATACAGTACCACTTGTCTGTCACCCAGCGTTATTCTTCACATTCTTGTTGTGAGTATAACATTCATGCATCTTTTTGGGTAACTTACGTGATCTGCCATCATGGTAATGTTTATGGCCACACAAGGGAGTACTGTTTATTCACAATAAACTTGCAGGATCACCCCTCTATAATTAATCTCAAAACTGGTGTAAATGCGGGCTGCTTCACTGGATGGCACCGAGGTTCCAGGGAACCTGAATGGCACTGGTTCGCGAACCATGATTTATTTGGTGTGACATGGGCCATGACGTTCAGGTGGTTATCCTCACACCACTGGGTGAAGTGTGAGAATGTAGTCCATGATGGAGTTACAATTTATGAGCAGGGTGAGGATGGCTGTGTCATCAGATTATTTTAGGTACTTTATGAAGATGTGGCAAAGAAAAATAGCCATGAAGTGGTTTGATCATAATTTCTGCTCAGTATTCATGTCTCACAAGACCGGAAGGTCCAAAGAGTGACAGACTTGGATTTTCGCCCCAGTGGTCAGATACCAATAGTGCCATACTGTCTTTTCCAGCAAATTCATTGCCCCCTGTGCAAAGCCAATTTTAACAGATTTACTTTTGCGCTTTTTGCCTTTATTTGTGTGTTGAGCAAATGCTGCACAGGGCCATGGGCTGGATTTGAACCCTGGCTGCTGCAGGTGGGCTGGAGCCAGGTGGGTGCATGCTACCAAATGAGCCACCAAGGCACCCCTGGCCAAGTTGGCAATTGACCTCTGCCTTACAACCAGTGGAACTGTGAGTTACACTGCCAAAATACGTGGGTAAGTCCACAGCTTCCACATTATTTACACACACAGAGATACAGTACAATGATACTATGGACTTGATTGTGTCTTTGGAAAGAGAGCAAACTCTGAAAGAACATTTGAGAATACTATTTACAGTAGTCGTATGAACTATCATGATGATCAGTGTGTCATTTTTTCTTTTGGTTGCTTTGTGAACATTCACAGATTAACGATAGTTCCAAAATGTTTTTATTCCACCAACAAAAACAATATTTTTGGTCTGGGGCAGCACAAAATTGCACAGTACACTACATTTGCTAAGTCGAAAATTGCAGGATGCATATTGACCCATGAACATGATTTCATTAAGTTCCAAATTAAATTTCATAATATACACACAATATTTTTTTAAAACATGTAAACAACTGTTAGTTTCCACTGTAAAAAGTGTCACTGCAATGATCCAGGTGTCCTGCCAACCTCCTCTGACAGATGTGTTGGAGTGCATGAAAAATGCACCTAACTGTTGCAACACCTTTTCCAGAAGGTGCTGAAACCCCGTCACTCCTCCACCCACTCTCCTCCTCTTCAGGCAGGTGACCAAAGGACACAGACACTTTTTTAACATTTCACGGTGTTTTGGATGGCTGAGAGCTTGGCAGAGCTTCGGTTGGACGACCTGCCGCTAGCTTGGCACCCAAACAGACGGTACCTTCTCAGTGTCGAATTCTGGTAGCGGGACAGGTAGAGCACCCCCCACCTCCGCCATTAACCATCCTTTCTCCTCTTCTGTTTGGCAAAGTGAGCAGAAAGATGGAGATGGAGAGAGGAGGAGCGTTCCTTTTGGTGTGTCATCGCTTTGCTGTCTGGTGGGAAGGAGAAAAGGTGGCGAAAGGGAAAGATTGGAAGGGAATCAGAGGAAGTGTAAAGGTTTAGATGAGACCCCCACCTCTCATCGTTTACCCCTGACTCCCGTAAACACATTCTGGCAGAAAAACAAGGAGAAGAAGGGGTGGACAGGTGGAGCTGCTTCCTTCTCCCCAAGCAACTGGATTTTCATTTACACAGCAGCGTCCAGTGTGTTTGAAGGGCCATACACACACACACACACACACACACACACACACACCCTACATATGGTGGAAAACTGCCAGACTGCTGCTGCTGATGAGAGGGAGAGAAAAGCCTTCACAGTGACGGATGCAGTCCTGAGCCAGCTCTCATCCCCACCCACCAACAGCAGCTTCTCTCTTTGTTTACTGCCTTTAACTTAGAGAACAAAAGAATCTGTATTCAGGTTTAATATTATAATTTGAAGATTTGATTAAGAGATTGTTAGAAAATTACATTTAGTCTGTGCATAGGTGAAAGCAGAAAAGAGAAACTTATGAATATATAATTATTTTTCTGTTTCTACTTTTGTACTGCATGTGTTTTTGTCCCATTCTAAATCAGATTGTATGGCATCGTTTGATATTAAGAGTTATATTGTGCATTTTCTGGCATAATTTTTAAAGTTTCTGGACCCTAAAAATTATAATATATAAATGCGGTTTTAATCTTTAAAATCCCTCTCAATTATGTTGTGTTTTTGGTCATTTCTTTTCCCTTCTCTGAACCTTGACTACAAAAATCCTGTTTTGGTCACTCCCTGCCCTTTGTTCTGATTGGTTGTTTTTCAGAGTGATAGCACAGTCAGGCCAATCACAAGTCACTGGGTGTGGCCTATGCAAATGAGACATAACTAGTAGGGACTGATGTGAAGGGAACAATGCCAAGTGCTGACCTGAGTCCGAGTGGGTGGGGCCTAGGCCTCAGGCTGAGGGAATTGACAGGAGATGTGACATCACATCTGAGGGAGGAGGAGGTTTTTAGGCAGATTCGGCTGAGCAGACCAAAAAAGATCAGTGCACTATTTGTCCCTGACCTGACTGTTGTAATACTGCAACATTATTTTAGGGCCCAGGAACGTGTTTTATTGTGTTAAAAAGCACAGAAACGTGATTTTTAAAAATAATATGCCTCCTTTAAAGACAATGTAAAATACCAAATCCTTTAATCAGAAAAAAGTTTGGACCATATTTAAAATACCAACTGAAATATAACCTTTTAAAATTTTACTTTCAATTCAGTTGTATTTATATAACACCAGTCATAATCCACATTTATCTCTAGACGCTTCACTCTTCAAGGTCAAAGCCTCAAAAGACTATACGCAGAGCAAACTGATTCAGAAGAAAGGGCAGCCAAGGCTCTACTTTCTGGAAAAGCTGGTTTCATTTGATGTTGATTGCAAAATGCTCAAGATATTCTATAGTGCTTTTGTGGAGAGTGCTTTAACTTTTTGCATAATTTGCTGGTTTGGCACCGCGACAGAGGCCCAAAAGAATGCACTCAGGAAAACAGTAACCACTGCCACTAAGCTGATAGGTGCCAACTTAAACAGCCTAGAACATATTTACCAAGAGAGATCCCAAAGCAAAGTTCAGCTGACTCAAAACATGCACTTTTCCCTGCTTTTGAACTGGTTTTGTTTTCCAGCCCTTTCAAAAAATAGGACAAAACAGTCATTTATCCCACAAGCAATCAACTATTTAAACAAACACCTGAAACAAAGGGTTAGGTCTTAAATTCTGCCCGCTCTCTACTCAGCGGGTCTGAACAGGAAGTATAACTTATACTTGTAAATGATTTTATCTCAGCAGGACTATGTATGTATTTTTTATCCCCGTGTCTTAATGGCCTGGTGCATTACTGGCCAATATACATTGATGCCATGTGTTGAAATGTGTGTTTTACAGTAGGTGTCAAGTTTGTCTGTCAGTGTCCTTGTGCATATATATTTATGATTGCCTAGTTATGCCAACTGAGATGTACACTCACTGACAAAGAATTTCCCTATGGGGACAATAAAGTGTCTTAACAAATCCAACAGAATCTCTGAGTGGAAGCCTAGGGCGAAGGGGGGATGGGCGGAGGGTCTTCCTTCAACGGCTGAGTAAAACCTCCAGCAGAACTGGGCTGTCTGTACTCAGCCCAGTGGACAGAGGAGAGACAAAAAAGAGTAGACTGACTTGTATTTCATTGTAGACAGTGTGATCACAACATATTTTATGATTTCTCTAGTCTATCACCATGATGCTCAAAAAAAAAATACAGTTAAATCAACTTAATTTGACACCACTAATTAAGTCGTAAGCAGTAATATACACGTTGCTGTGTTCCTGATGACAGACACGAGGTGTCCTCCAGGCAGTGTTATTTCCCCTTGAATTTCTTATTATTTCCTGTCTCTGTAAAGTCAACCTTTTGTTTTTTCTCTCTGTTTTGTTTGGTTTTGCATGGTCGACCCCCGTCACTCAGTTGATTGGTAATTTTAAGGCCCCAGCAGGTAAAAGTGCTGTGTATCAGCAACAAATGAACCAATTTATTCATCTCCTGTGGCTGTAATGGAGTCCGATGAACACTATATGTGCAGGGACGTCAGTCATCTAGTATATTAGATTCAGGTTGAACTTCATTAGTGAACTTTTCTGATGTTTTGATGAATATGTTGATGAGGTGGTTCCTATTTAAGTGAGAGCTGCACTTTTGGGATGTAGAGTCATAGATTTTAATAAGTGAGGTATTAGTTCAGTGTAACATGCACAAACAACACTTTACAGATACTTATTACCACGTTTAGTCTATTATGCCTCTTATTTACTGATGCTTATTTTCTATCATTTTTATCATTGTGCTATTATTTATGTTGAATTAGATGAGATTACTTGGATGTGCGTGCTAATATCACAACACCTGTCTTTTTTATTGCATGAATGAGAATAACTTTTTTAAACTGATGTCTGGATTTTCCATTATAAAGCACGAATACAGGCCTTCAAATAATAAGAATAAATGACTAAATAGTAACTATCCAAGCAAACACTCACTCCATAGAGAAACACACAGCTGGTTTTCATTTTACGTGGCCTATAACAAGCCATTTTGACTTGACCTGAAGTCACTGCCCTCACCCAGGCCTCCATTGCCACTAGTAGCATATTAGCTATCATGCTATGTGTGTATAGACAGTAGCTGGGAAACTGGATGTACATAATCATAGATGGATCTAATTATTTTTTTCATATACCGTGTTCTATTGTAAACAGTCTGTATACAGTACATTTATGTACATGGGATCTGAGGGGATTTTAGATCATTTCATTGTGGTACTTTTATTTTAGGGTTTTTTTGTTTCGCCAAAAGGGGGCATGGCTTTTTATGCCAGCATTACATATGATCTTCAATGCTAGTAGGATGTCTACATAATGGTATCCATGGCAATGACAAACAAGTTTACAGAAAAGGGTTGTGGTCAAGAGTCACTCATTTCCATTCAAAATAAATTTACAAATTAAGTTTACAAACATGGTGCAAGGAATGATGTGTGTGGTATTTTGAGTTGAAACCTCATGACTCACATTAACACGTAAACAATGGCTACATGTCTCTTTTGAAGTAAATAAGTTTTGTATATGTGAAAGCAAAAGCAACTGATAAAAATGTATGGGTTATTTATTATAAATGATCATGTACACATTCAGTGTACTGTACGTGGAGCTATAGTACATCATCATATTGTGTACCACAAACCAACTTTAAAGTACTACACATATACTGATATCAGGGTGTCTCACATAAAAATTGACTGAACCCATCTCTAACTCTGGCTGTGAATAAAAAAACAGTGGCTTTTCACCTCCAATCAACATCAGTTGTGGAAATTCTCTATAAATGAATATTTTTGTGACTTTGGGAAACTATTCTATTCTGCCTTTGAGCATTTTACGATTAAATTCAAAGACCGTTAAAATCTATACTTGTGCACCATTTTTGAGTTTTAGAAAATTATTGTTTTCCAGGTCTTACATAATAGTTTTGATTCCAAGAAAGGCTGATTCAATTTATCTCCACTTCTGGGTCCATCATTTTCATTTTTTAGAAAACCCAGTGTTGTCTGAATAGATGTGATTGGATTTGCTCATTGATGGAATATGAATTAACTAATTTGTCTGGTTCAATTGTTTTAATCTACTGCATCTCAAGCCAGTAATCTCAAAACACAAAAAACAGTATGAACAACACAAGGTCAAGTAAAGACTGGTACAATGTCTTGCAGCATTTGCACGTCATGAAAGTGCAACACAGACTGAAACGCCTAGATGTCACAAAAACAGGATAGGAAACCAGACAGTCTGGAATAGGTTGAATGAGATTCATCTTTGTTGTCATAGATCATACATGAGACTTAATTTACTGCCTTTACATTTCAGTGAGAACTCCAACACACTGACTGCACTGAACAGAGGAACCCATACCATGATATTAAACATCTGGGTCATACACATATTACATATTTGTCTATAAAATCTGTTTAAAACACAAGCTTATTTTGACTAGTTATAAGTCAAAACCCAGCTTTTCACAGCATGAGAAGGTGGAATCTGATTTAGCAGAGAGGACAAGAATGTCTGGAGTATATTGGGCCTAGAATAGATAAATCTGTTGGATGGATGTTTTGTCAAAATTGAAAGCATAGGTTTAAAGCAAAGATATTTAAAAATACAGCAGGAGAGATGGTATATTTAAAAAAGGGGTGCACGTCGAAGAACTGACTAAAATCTGATATTGTTGAGAAAAAGCCATTGTCCAGTCTTTGATCACACTACAAATAATTCACATATTGATTTGAAATCTCTAAACTTGTGCGGGTTTACTGTGAAGCTTCAGATCAATTGAATTACACATGTTTAGGAACCCGAGCCTGGTCTGAAGGTGTAACTACAGGGACACAGCTCTGGAACTTCGTGTAGCCTTGGGTTGATGGCGAATAGATCTCATTCAGATGGGGATGGATGAGGCTGCAGGCCGAGCTGCTGCAGCACGGCTACATCACCATTTATTTTCATTACGCAGCTGAAACTACCTCACTGGATAGAGAGTCACTGCGAGACCACAGTATGGATTATACCAAGTGTGTCACTGTGACGAGTGCAGCAACAACAAAAACTTAAAAAAAAGAGAAAAGCACATTGCTCTCTGCTCCTTGCTTTACACTAATGTGTAATTAATTTAAATAATCTACCATATTTACTGTAAGTGAAACCTGGAACAGATGGAACTATTTGAAGATATTTTTAAACTACAAAGCAAGTTTATGACTAAAAGACACACAGTGCTTTTCACAATTTCATAAAATAGAAACTGCAATACATCTTTGTGGAATGTTGCTTTTTAGGTTATTGTACTTACTCTTTTATTACTTTATGTGTTACTTTGCATCTGTATAAGAAGCCCCTTTGTACAGTTGTGCATTCTGTCCCCCTCATTTCAAAAACTCTGTTAGAACAGCTTGACAAAACCAAAGCTGCTCTACTGACAAAATACCCAAGTGAATGTTTGAAAAGGACTGAGAAATAAATTGAATGAATAAAAGCAGGCCTACATATTAAAATGCACTAATATCATATTTTCACAGGTAATTAACATGTTATCACAATTAGCATTGATTTCACATTGCTCTTATTCCTCATACTAAATTTAAAGTTCAATTGCACAGTGCCAATCAATGCAAAAAGAACCAGTTTCTTTTGCCTCTGCATCTATAAAATTGCTTAACAAATTTAGTTATTGATTTAGTCCAAATTTTAAACTTGATTTCATATTTGGATTTTTAACTAGATTTTTCCATGTTTTATGCATTCTCCAAACACCTTCTCGGCAATATTTCCCTTGTGGGTCGTCAGTTTTTTATTATGTCTTGATTTTTTGTTGTGTTTTGTATTATGTTGTAACTTTTATCTACAGTTGTGTCCTAATTTTGCATTGTTTTGTATGGTTATAGTAGTGTATAATGACCTGTTTTGTTGTATCTTTACATCACTGTGTCCATCCCTCCCTTCTTCCCTCCCTGCGTCATGGGGGGGGGGGGTGCCTTTTCGGGTTGCACCTGACCAGACCCCATGGCTGGAGGTATAACAATAGGGCATCTGAGTGGACTATAAAGAAATCTGAGCTTGTCTGAGACAGGCATCAAACAAACTCAGTGTTCTCCTCAGTGTGTCTGAGAGATGTTACTTTAATGCCATAATGTTCAGAGGACCTACAGTTTGTCAAAAAAAGTTTACCTAAATATATATGGATGACTTTTGAATGAAATTATTTCTTTAAATCTGTAGGTGACTTTCATTTCTCCCATTAGAATGAATGGGACAGAGTCATCCTCTAGTTTCCTAAAGAGGCAGGACAGTGGAGAAACCACATGACTGTTATCAGTGCTCTTGCTAGTGCATTTCAGCGCATCGTTATGCAGTGCTGCCCTGGGCGTAGTGGGCAGAAAATGCAAAGACATGTGCCGTATCATGAAATCCACAAGTAGTGTTCCAAGGTAATGAACACTACACTGCCCTCCAGGGCAGTGTACTACCCTGACTGAATCAAGTTATCATTCTGTGAAATTTCTTTTGGGATAAATTCATATTTTCTTTACCTTCTAGGAGGAAGGTTAGGATTGGCTTAATTATGGATTTTTTGTCATAGATTTTTGCAATTTTTTTTCTGCCCAAACTGGATAAATGTTTGGTTCGTTATTTTTGGTAAAATTCTGTTTATATTCTACCTCACATATGGGCAGCCATCTTTACCACCTCTCTGAGCTGACTTCTCTGAGCAGCTTCCCAAGGGTCAGCGTTAAAGGCAGCCCATTCTCCTCACAGTAATGCATTTTATAGTCTGTGGACAGGCGTTGTGATAGAGGTGTACTCTCTGGGGGCGATTCTCCTTTCTCATCCAAATCCAGACATTTAAATACAGGTGGAAAAAAACAAATGTGACGCAAACAGTAGTTGTATTTCAGAGCAGGACAACACAAGACGTTTTAAAGAATTCTGCACGCACACTATATTCCCTGAGATACTGCAGTGACAGTTCGGTTCAAAAAGTGTGACAGCAAATTAAAAAAAAAGTGTTTCCACCATGGCATTGTGACATTTGAGTGGCAGGAATTATCTGGTGAGGGTTTGTGAGAACAGTTGTGACCAGATAAATGCTTCTTTCAAACCGTGGATGTTGCAGTCTCCTCTAAAGGCCACACAGACTTAGAGGAAGAAACAGCAATAAAACCCATTTTGTGAGATTTTGTAATTCAAGCTGTCTGAGAAAGAAAAATAATTCTACTCATGTTTGTGATCTCTGTTTTTGGGCTGTAGAAAATCTGCACCAGGACAGGGTACAATTCCCAATCACAGGTGCTTTCAGATTGGTGGGGGTTAAATATGTGCTTGACAGCTGGAATTATTAATCATGGTTCTGATGTGAAACTTTCCCATAACAGTATGAAGTGGTGTCTACAGTTCTATAGCTATATTTAGTCTGTTGTTATACACCATGAGAAGAGGACTCCACAGGGAAGGTATGGTGGTATGAAAAAGTTTAAGCACCCCTCACAATTTCTATTATTTTCATTTGTAAATCAGTAGGCGTTTGAATCAGTGATTTCATTTTGATCAATCAAATAACTGATAGACACAGTAATATTTCAGCCGTAAAATGAGGTTTATTGGATGAACAGAAAATGTGCAATATGCATCAAAACAAAATTAGACAGGTGCATAAATTTGGGCACCCCAGCAGAAAAATAACGTCAATATTTAGTTGTGCCTCCTTTCACAAAAATAACAGCCTCTAGGCATTTCCTATAACCTCTAATGAGGGTCTGGATTCAGGATGAAGGTATTTTGGACCATTCCTCCTCACTGGCCACTTTAATAGGTACACCTTGCTAGTACTGGGTTGGACCTCCTAGCTATCATAAGATGTTACACTGTGGTCATACATGGTCAGCAGTAATACTCATGTAGGCTGCACAGTTAAGACTAAAGGTCCCAAAATGTGCCATCACCGGCAGCCTGAAGAGTTGATACAAGGTTGGTTGGTATAAACAACATGCTTCCATGTTGTTTATACCAATTGTAATAGCTCAAGTGGCCAAGGTGTGTTTTACAGATGAGCTAAGGCCCAGGTGTAGCTGCAGAGCACTTTATTTTCTTGCACACTGACACTGTATAACTTTCACCATCCACTTACAGACACTGAGTGACTGCTGTATATACAAAAGTACATGGCACACATGACTTTACCCATGGCATCAACAAGGTAGTTTTTATCAGAGAACCGTTGCTCACTGTGGTGACAGTGAATCATTATGTATGAATCATTATCATTCTGTGCTTGTGTCCGAGATGTCTACTTTTGCTTCATGAACAAGGTGAGAAAGATTACCAAGATTATAAGACAGGAAGAAGTGAGTTGAGCTGATTGCACCAATAAAAATGCTGATATTTGTATTTGTCAATTTTCATGTGTACTATCACCATTATTCACGTACTTCATACAAGTCATAATACACTGCCTGGCCAAAAAAAAGTCACCACCAAAAAAAAAGGCCACACACTCTAATACAGTATTTCATTGGATGCCTTTATCTTTGATTCCAGCACACATTTGCTGTGGCATTGTTTTGATAAGCTTCTGCAATGTCATAAGATTTATTTCCATCCAGTGTTGCATATTTTTTTCACCAAGATTTTGCACTGATGATGGTAGAGTCTCAATGGGGTTAAGGTCTGGACTCTGTGGTGGCCAATCCATGTGTGAAAACGATGTCTCATGCTCCCTAAACCACTCTTTTACAATTTGAGCCCGATGATTCCTGGCATTGTCATGATGGGTGCATCACTTCATCCGCCTGCCTGTCTTCTTACCCTGATGCGCCCATCACTCTGGAACAGGGTAAATCTGGACTCGGACCACATGACCTTCTTCCATTGCTCCACAGTACAATCTTTATGCTCACTAGCAAATTGAAGCCTTTTTTTCCGGTTAGCCTCACTGATTAGTGGTTTTCTTGAGGCGACACAGCTGTTCAGTCCCAATCCCTTCAGTTCCCGCCACACTGTGAATGTGGAAATGCTCTTACTGTTATTTGCTTAGTTAAATCCAGGTGGTGAATTTTTTTTGGCCAGGCAGTGTAAAATTCATAGCTGAAAACAATTTGATGAGTTTTAAAGTGAGCATATATCTTCCCGTAGTTTCTTGCACTGATGAAATGGGGTGAAATGCCTACGACTATGGCGTTACCATATTTAATGATCAGAATCAAAGTGCATTGGAATTCTTTTGTCTGCCACTCTACATTTAGTATTATTACTAATAGTACTGTATGTTGGACAGTCACTGTACCTTCTTGTCTAAAATAAATTTGAATTCAGTTGCAGATGCTTATGAAGTGCAGAGACGTGCTGTCTGGAGGCATTGTAATCATTCAGACATCTAACTGCAGACTAAGCTGTCGAGTACAGTAGATTTAATCTGCTGGTACGCTTGACTTAAAATACTCACAAGGGCGCATGTGAGTCTCAAAAGATTTCAGCTGAAATAAGAATTAAAGCCTGAGGCTTAACTTATTTGCCATGACATTATGCAGAACTACTGGGAGAGATATGATTGATTGACTCAGGCTTATCCTTTCAAGTGCGTGGGCACTTATGAATCTCAAATATTGGTTGATTTCACGGATAACTCCAACACTCCAGCTCTATGTCACGCTCCGCTTTATCTCTCTCTGTGGAATTGTGCGACTACAGGTCAAAAACCTCAAGTGGCAGTTGATGAAATTTCATGAAAGAACAACGCAGAGTTAGTCACACTGCTATACTGGGACACGTGGGAAAGTTGATGTGAACCCCTCCCCTTGGGTTAGCTCATACTGTCTCAGTGTGAGAGAGAGACCCCCCAGATGTCTCATTAGCTATATCATTAGGGAGACAGCTGGAAGGGGGTGCAGACAGCTGACGCGGGGCTGCAGGGGCAGGATTAGCTGTGACTTTTGGATGGGTGCTGCTTTGGAGTGTGGGATATATTCAGATCTCATGTCCAGAGTTTCAGGGGTTCGTATGATCCCACAGTGAGCATTAGAAGCAGCACTCAAGAACTTCAACACTTCCAGTGAGTTTGCATATTTTAGCTCATCTGCAAATCATACATCGTTAGAGGAATATTACACTGAAACTATATCTTCTGCGTCCAATCTAATATCTTTACATTGGCTTCAGAATAGATTTTTGAAATGGTGCTATTTGGATATAAATCACTACATGGTTTGACTTCAAATTCATCTGATCTGAACTCAAACCTCTCTGAAACTCCAAATCCAAATTAAACACTTAGAAGTAACACGTAGCTGTTCTGTTGCTGGAACAAACTGGAAGTGGATCTGAAAAATAAAAAGTAAGTCAATTTGTGGTTTAGTCATATTGCAGAATGAGAAGGGCGGATTCTGAGCCTGTTGGTTTAATTGAAATGCTAGTATTCATGTGTTTGGACTTTTTAAATGTTATGTTTTGTATTTTTTTTGACGTAAAGCCAAAGTAAACATTGCCTCTTCTATTAATGATCCTCCTCAATAATGACTTCTGTCAGTCTGTAGGTGTGTGCTGGTGGGTGAAGTCTTGATTCGACACCAACTGCACTTAGAGACACATGAAAAGTTCTTTAGATTTTTCAGATTGACTGACCTTCATTTCTTAATGTAATGAAAGACTGTCTTTTTTTCTTCGTCTAACTGTTTCTGCCATACAATGGATTTGTACAGTAGATGTAGCAGCACTAATATGGCTAATATTTACTCTGTACCCACTCTGGCTCTGCATAAGACAACTGATGGTCTAAAGCATGCTAAGAAGACAAGAAATGACACAAATGAACTCACATGTGATTTGAAACCTTAAAAATAAACATGTTCTGGATTATTTAACACTTTTTTGTATACATGTACTACATAATTCCACACATGCTCTGTCATGGTTTGGATGTCTTGAGGATTAATCAGTGATGTGCACAGTAAACAGGAACAGTACCCACATTATAATTATAATGATTCAAGTAGAAGTACTCAAACATACAAGTACTTGAGAAAGAGCAAAGTATCTCATAAAAAACTACTCAAATACTGGAATTTACATGGAATGGACATGGAATTTAGTATATCACAATGAATGATATTCAACCTTGTATTTTTTGTCACTTTGTTTATTTTATTGTTATTTTGTTCAGTTGTGGTTGTTTTCTTGTTTCTCAATTTTGATTATTATATATGATTATTTTGATAATTTTCCATCTAATTTTGTTTATTTTTTTGCTCAGTTTCTCAATTATATTGTTGATTTTTGTTCATTGCTTGAGCATTTTTTTGTTTAGGCTTATTTTGTTCATTTTTGTGATCGTTAAAGTAAATTTCTCTTAATTTTGATGTGTAATACATGCATTTTGTTAATATACTTGATCATTTTGTTCATTTCGAGATTTTTTACTTTTACTCCCTGAGCTGTGGCCAAATGTACAAGGAATACAAGGACAATTTTTTAATCACAAATGTAAATGAATAAGAGTAAAATGTAATCTGCAAAACAACTACTCTCAGTTCAATAAAATTTTATTTTATGGTGCCAATGATAATCCAAGATTATCTCTATGCACTTCAGAATTCAAGGCCGAAACCTCAATAAGTAGATATTTTTGAAAAGACTACTCAAGTACATGTAAAGCAGTAAATGTACTTGAATACTACACACTTCTGGTATTAAGAGACAACGTTTTAAATAATGAAAATAAAAGAAAAAACAGAAGGTGCACCCAAACTTTTGACATTTGTTAGAATATTCAATGGCTATCCTTTCACAGTCATAGTGTTGTGTCATACATTATCAGTATGGAAACATTTACAATCATTATAGTTGCGTTGGGTGAAACTAAAACATTGCAGAGTATCCAAAATCAAATCTAAAGTACAATATATGTATACAGTAAACAGGTTTCTGCAACACTCAGGAGACTTAAAAAAAACATCTGCACAATTTTATGTATAGAAATAAATGTCTCCTGTTCATGTCTTCAGGACTCAGTATGAAACAAAGCTGTTTAGAAATGTCACCGTGGACAAAGTGAGCTTTTACAGTGATAAATGAACAAGCAGGGGAAACATTTGCAGTGAGTCTCGCTCTCACCGACGCCTCAATCCTTCACTCATTAATGCATCTGCACTGACTCATGCATCACTCACTTCTAAATTATAGGTTTGCTTTCGTTTACACCGTCAATGAGGAAATTAATGACGCAGCAAACCACACTTAAGGTTATTTTGTTATTTGCGTTTTATGGTTTTCACGTTAGAGCACGAAAAATTGTTCCATTCGCAGCTCTGGATGCAAAAACCACAAGGATGAAAAGAGGTGATGAACATGCTGATATGAGTGATGGAAGATTAACGGCACTAGAGAGTCTGAAAAATGAGAAAACACATATGGGAAGAGGGGATCCATCCATCCATTTTCTACCCCTTAATCCTCGTGAGGGTCAGGGGAAGAGGGGATCTTCTATGAAAAAAAAAACAACAACAAGAATTTACATGATCAAGTCATAGATTTACAAGTCAGCATTTTGTGATGATGATGCCAGATATTTTGATCATAAATTCCTGAATGAATATTTTAATTTCCAGGGCTGGTGTGTGTTGTCTTGCAGTGCTGGTTCCTGGTTGAGTGGAGCTGCAGGTGACCTGGGAATTGGAGGAACCTGTTCACTACCTCCAGAGCCTATAAATCTCTCGCTGTCCTGTCCCGGCCTCCTCTCTCTCGGCATCAGATTATATTTCTGTGGAGCTCTTTGATTTATTGTATAGTTTAGTTTGGCATTTAGATTGGCATTTAGTCTGCCAGCCTCGGTTATTAAACTTTATTTTGGCAAATGTGTAAAATCCCTAAACTTTTGTTCAATGAAATCATTACATCCACTGAGGAGGATATGTGTTTGTCCAAATTAGTTATCTGTTTCTTTGTTCAACGGATGTGGATGACATTTTCAGGATAGGCTCTGAAATAGCACAAGGAAAAATCGATGAGACTCTAGGAGTGAGCTGGATCATTGTCTGGGTGCACAAAATCTTTAAATGATTCTTCCCCATTGTGAGATAGAATCAAATTCAACATTTGTAAACGCCACAAATAACATCCAGAAAATGTCCACAAAGTTTGATCCAGATGTGGACAATATTTCGGATATAGTGATCCAAAATGCTTAAAGCAAATAAAACTAGAGACATGAAACCAGTGACGTGCAGTCAGGGGAGGCAGGTGAGGCCGTGCCTCACCTGTCATCATGGGAAGAAAAAAAAAGTAAAATAAAAAAATTAATTAAATGATTCTATTTACCCAGTGATTTGTAATATAAAG